>JASDQU010738294.1:26958-113478 GCA_032191745.1 Picea mariana
TTCATAACATTATTTACATTCATGGACCTTTTTACTAAGGTCCATTCAAATCACACATTCACATCTTTGAGTTTGCCATAGTTCTTGGCCAGTATAGTTATTTTTACAGACTGGGGGAAACAGGTTGTTACAATCATCTCGCATCACACAAGTGTGTGTTCTGAAATTCGGCCCTCTTCTAGGGTTATTGGCTGAAATTTTCGGCACACTTCTCTTGGAGGCTAAAATTTGGAACTTGGATCATTCTTGGTGAATTTACTTGGCATTTATAGGGTTTTATGGCTTGATTATTCTTGGTGAAGTAAGTAAATATGAAAATTTTCATTTTATTTGAATTGTTTATGGTAAAATTTGTTTATTCATGTTAAATATTATGAAATTTCTTGCTTGACAAACCCTAGGAGTAAATGACTTAATTTTCTACTTCTTTACTCTTCATTTGCTAGACCTTGCCAAGAGGATTTTGACCTAGGTAAACTTCTAGAGCTCTAAATACTAACACTTTAGAAGTCATTATCTAGTCAATTGTTGCTTCTAGTATTTATTCAATAGTCTAAGGAAGGAAGATCTTGCCAGAGCCTAAAATTTCCTACACTCTAGTAAGTTTGTTCTTAGGGTTTGGATGTTGAGGCCTTGAAAAGAGAACACCTCTTCTATCCATCTCTTATCCTTAGGAAATTATTATCATTGTGTCATTTATTCCAAGTAGAAAACCCTCATCCATAGACTCCATTACCCTGTAAAGGCACTAGTCCACTCACTATAGTGATTGATTGATCAAAAAAACTCTCAAACAATCTTCCTTGAAACATTTACTAACTTCTACTAACCTTAGACTATACTAATCCATTGATTAACTTGTTATTATTGCAAAACATTGCTACTTCCATATTACAACAACAAATTAATACAAATTAATATTGAAAAGTGACATTAAAAGTTGATTAGATATTGCAAATTTTTCTTCTGACAAGTTGTTATCATTTTGTCAACTTAGAGCTATATTTTCTTGTCAGTTTCAAACATTATCGAGGCATAATTGTTGTGGTTGTTACAAAATATTCATTGTTGTTATAAATAATTACTTTGCTGCAATTTACATCAGCTTACTTATTTTTCATATGTTTATGGTATTATGAAGCAATAATATCATATGGTACTTGGAAATTGAACTCTTTTCTATGTGTTGTCTTGTTCTGGGCAGGAAAACCTTATTTACCTTTGCTTCATCTCTATAAGACACCAAAGAACCTCTAACTTGAGTAACCTGTTAGAGGGGTGAGACTTTCTCATATCTTTTACCTTAGCCTTCTAAAACCCTCAGTTTACTGGGGATTTCTCCCTTGGGGTATTGTGATATACTCTTAAATAGAAAGGGGTTTCCTATTAAGGTGACAGTGATAGGTCACTCTCTGTTACGCAAATCTTGCTTCCACTTGACTTGGGTTTTGGGCAAGTACAAATTGTGCGATAACAGGAAGCAACATGGCTCTTTGGACACTCCAAGTCATTTGAACATATATGGAAATGTAGATAAATAAAGCCTCACGTTGGAACAAGAGGTGGTTTATACCATCCCAACACACAACTTTATCTCTGTAGAGAAGGACAATAGGGTAACCCTAGAACAATGGAAAAGAAGAGGTGACCTTTTCCCTTTAAAGAGAGGTCATTGGGCCTCCTTATAGGTCTAATGATTGATAGTGATTTTTATAACGTGAATGCATTAAGACATTGTGTTTGCGACAATGCAATCAATGAAAAATTGTAGACTTCAAAAATGTAAATCAGAGACAAATCAACAAAAGGCAGTTGATTGCACCTTCTTCTTCATTGTTTCTTCACATGTGAGTATGTGGATAATGCTTCAACAATACAATTATTAGGTGATGAATATTCTAGTTAAGTTTCAAACATCCTTTAGGGCATCCACTAAGGGAAATTAAATTTGTTTCATATCAGGGACACCTCAATATGCCATGGGTTAGATCAAAGGATAAACAAATAAAATAGATCCAAATCCTCATTAAATGCCAACGATTGAAGATATTCAATGAAAGATAAGTTAACATGAAAAATATGAATACAAGATATATTATTTAAGTTCAAACAATCTGTATTCAAGAGTAAATGCGACGAAACCCTAGATTGAAAAATAAAAAAGGAAAAGGGTAAAAAGGTAAAAAAATATATTTTTAGTGTTTTTGGTGGTTAAAAATGAATGAAAGAACAATACCTTTGGAGGGCTATGGGGTCACTAGATCAAATCCAAATAATGTCTAGGTTTTCATATGAGGAAGTTTTGATGGCACCTAGAGGATTTCCCCTCAAGTGCTACCTGGTGTTAGTAGGTTCCCTTCACGGTTGGATGGGAGGATCGGTCCATGAAGAATCATTTCCCGATACTAGCAAGGTGAACTCAAAGATTGGACAAGAAAAAGGATAGAGCCATGGGACGTCCTACCTTAATGCATGAACAAATAACTTTAATGATCAAAAGGGAAGGTGAGATAACTTACCTTGAGAACTCTTCCAAGTGGAGAATTATGCACTTCTTTGGCCTTGTAGTAGCCTTTTTCTTCCAAACTTCTAAGAGTGTTTATTTAACCCTTGAAAAATAACTAGAAAATCATAAGAATAGAAATGGATACTCAATAGAACTCCTTATCCAATCTTCTCTTTAATCTCCAACGATTTTAAATGGAGGAGTCTTCCTTTTATAGGTGAAGATCCTCCTCAAATACAATACAATACTATGTGTTAGCTCAAAACCATGAGCTCCAAACCACTAGCTCGATAGAACCATGGGAAAAATACAAAATAATAAAATACATCCCAATAATATGCTCATCAAGTGAGATTTCCTTCTAAAATAGGTCATTGTACAATGTAGAAACCACAAGTGTGGTCAAGGAGGAATCCAAAAGGTGTGTCTCTCAAGAAAGGTGCCAATGTCTAAGGAAATGTTCCAACCAATTCAAGTCTAATGGTCCAACGTCCACTTAGAAGCCTTCTCAATCCAAGGAATGATCCAAAAGTGGAGAAACGTCCTCAAGAAGGATGAGGTCACCTCCACACATGTGAGCCATCCAAGCACAAAAGTCATCCCATGCAGTAAGTGTGGGCTCAATAAGGCTAGAACGTCTCATGGAATGCTTCAATAGATATGTCACATCACCAAGGGGTCCAAGTCACCATGTGTAGTCACCCTCATAATGTGCAATCACTCTCTCCAATGTATTAATTACCCCCACGTGAGGTACAAAGGGAGTAAATAATGCATGAGCATGCATGAAACATCCATATGAGAAAAAAGGTGCATATAAGTGGTCCACATGGCATGTGTGATGATATTTCATCCTTGTCATGGCCTAATGAATTGTCACGAATATTAATACAGTGACACGTATCTCAATGCAGTGCATAGATCCCAAGGAAAATGTCATAGATCCCAATCTGTAGATATGGCCATATATGAGTACATGGATCCCTAGGAAGTGTCATGGATCTTGATGCATGGTACATGTATCCCAATGTGCAATACCCACTTGAAGTGATGGGTCTAGCCTCTTAGAAATTCATTAATTGGTAGCACCTGGTCACATCTCTTAGAAAAACATAACAAATGGGGTTAGTTTTAATACTTTCCCAAGTCTTACCAAGGGGAACAATATTTACACTTATACATGCATCAAATCCTAGGAAAACCCATATTTCCTAAGTACCTAGGTGAAAGATAGGAAATAATGAGTAATAATGATGAAATAGAAGGGGGAATGGGTTCATGTAATGACCATCAAAGTCTTAGACATGCATTGGTTTTATTACTCATTAATTTATTTGTCTAGCTTCATTTGGCTAGGAGTTTTTCTTATAATAGCCTTTTGGAGGGAGCTTAGCATTGAGTTACCATCCTCGACATTGTTTCTTACTACCCCTTTAATCCTTTTTCTTTAAATGTTCATTTTATTGAACAAGTCTAATTTATTTAGATATTCATAGACAAACCATGGTCTAGGGGCATTGGCCTCATATCAAGGGGAATTGTTGAAGCTTAATATTTGGTTTTTAACTTTGGCTCTTCACCTCTTAGCCTTAGTGGCTCTATTGATTCAAGATTTAATTCTAACCTTTCCTTTTGACTTTTGAGAAATCATACATGACTAGGATAAGTTTTTTTTTATGTGGATGGAATGAATGATACCGGTGATGTGGAAAGTGGTTAGCATTATTGGGATATGGATAACGCTATCTAGCCTAGACATCTAGTGGTACAATTTAAACATGTTACCCAAGGTACTATGTGGCAAGTAATAAAACTATGTAACATTATGCAATGTCAATAGACAATTGTTAGGTGTTTACCACTTTGTGACGAGCTAAGAAGTTATATCATCATGTTCAAACATGTATTGATACATGGAATGTCAAATGAAGCAAACCCAGAACCATACCATGCCATATCACAGTGCATATGTCATATGAGGAACAAGTATAAAAATGAGCTACACCACAATTGAGCTAGCACAATCATGTATCTGATGGAGATCAAGAGGAAGTATGTTTGGATCCGACAAAGATGATCATGACACCTCATGCAATCAACGACATAACACCTTTTCTAGGGTATCCAGAACATTTTCCACCTCTAAGGGGTTGGTAGGTCATACAGGACACTGAAGTTGAGTGGAATAGGTGCCAAGTAAATAAAAAGGGTACTCATCCTTTAAGACCATGATGTTTGATTGGTTAGTGCTCAACAAGAGCCTAGCAATTAAAGAGAAAATTGGAATAATATAATGGTCATCGAATTGTTTGTCACAAATTAGATATTGTTTAACCTTCATTCCTTTTGTAATCCCTCTTAATTGGAAAGGACTCATCCTGGAAGACACACGGATGGTCAAATAATATGGCAATGAAATTTGGAACCCAAAAATGTTTGACAAGATTTCCTTATTATGAAAAGAAGATTTCGAGACACATTTAATGGGGATTCTTCTCCCTTTCACCTGGGAAGACTAGAGTGTTTAAAGTAGAATTGAGAACTCATGTTTTGACTAGAATCAAAACATTCCTAAGGATGCAGACTCTCTAAAATTAGGGAGACTATAGTATTCAGAGTATAATTGTTAGCACGGGTTTAACAAGAATTAGAAATTTTCATAAGGATGTAGACTTTATTTAGATTTGGGCTTGTCACCCCCCACCCTAGGGGTAACTAAGGAGATGATGTCTCCAAGCCTGCATGTAGAATACATGGAATGTCGAGAGCCAGATGACCAACCTAGCCCACATTGAGAAAACAAATCCCCTCATTTTCACCACACATAACCATTCTCAGCAGCATAGCAGTGTCCACCACACCAACCTAGCCCAGAAAGGACAGTGGGTCTTGCTTCATGAGGTAACAAGTCTGATACTGTGGTTAGTGTCAATTTAATAATTGAAGCATTTGAGCATGTTGCAAAGGGTCCTTTCTTGATTATGAAAATGTTTTCTTGGAAATTATACCTTTTTCATTATTTCACCTTGGTGGTTGACATGATTTCCTCATAAGTAGGTCACCCTTAGGGAAAGGGTTGCTATCAGGGGTCTCCATGAAGGGTCATTGTACCATTCTCACTCATACTTACCAATTTCTACACTTCTTCCCTTTTGTTTCCTCATCTTTTGGGTTTTTGGGTTTATTGACCCCAAGAAGGGCTTGTACCTCATTTCATGAGAAGAAGAGGCTAAAGGCCTAGAGGTGTTGTAGCTAAAAAAAGTCAAAATCCATAACAAATCCTTCTATATGTTCTCCCTAAGGTCTCGAGAGAAATGAAACACTTCTCCATAAAAATGAAGGTCCTTTAAAAGAAAAATGAATAAAAATTTCCCACTTGATGGGGGAATGCATTGCGGTGTATTTTAATTTCTAGTGCATATGGAACTCAATGTATTCTAACTTCAAGTGGCACTGTGGTGCTCCTTTTCTTTTCTTTCACATAGCACTCAATGTTTGTACCATAAAAAATGAAAGTAAAATAAAGGGATTGGAAATATGTTGCATTGAAAATGAAGGGATGCAACACACCCTCCACAAATACACCCATAAATGAGACAATATGAGCCCTTGGTATGTCAAGAACCATGTTGAGGAAAATATATGAAATAATATTACTCAATCATTTTCAGATCTTGCTTGGATAAGGAAATATAGACGAGAATATCATCCTATGTTTATAGCCTCAAATTTTGTTTCCTAATCCACAAGTATTAGTTACAAGGGCTTAGACTGATTTTTCATAAATAAAAGATTGTTGTAAAATTCAACATTTTTATATAATTTTCTGAAATAACAGATGCAAAATTAAATGTGGAGACAAAATAAAAAATGTCAAGTCACATATTAACATAGATGAGATAGAATAACAATCGCTTATTTCATTCCAAGAAATCGAAAGAATCTTTCTCTTTACAAAAATCCTTGAGGGAGTTTGGACCAAAGTCAAACTTAGATTCACCGATGAAAACCATACAAAAGGAATTCTGACCAAAAGTAAAAAAAGGAACTTTAAAAGTTGGATTAGCTTGCCATAGATTGCTTCCCACTCGACTCTGCACAATATTCTTTATCAGTCATGAAATTTAATTCATAAACAAACAAGTCTACACATACTATCAAAGATAGATAAACACCTCTGAAAACAAGTGTTTGAATGATGTAATTCAACCTTGAATCTTGTTGTCTACAATAGGACCCTACTATCATAAAAGAGAATTAGGATTTTAATGAATTAAATAATAAATGAAAACTAAACTATCTCAATAAAACTGAAGAGAAGACCTTAGTATGTTTTCTCCTTCTATTCTCTTCTTGTTCTTACTTCTCTTTTTGCCTTTAAGCAATCAAAATTAGTTGAAGTAGTTCAACTACCTCTTTTAGTTAAGTTAACTAAAACTCAACTAACTTTTAGTTTAGGGGAAGAATTAATATAATAATAAGGGTCTTTAATAAATAATAACTAGTAGGTGGGACCCCTTGTGACTCCCTTTAGTTTCTTAACAAAAGTAAACACAACTAGTCAATCAATAAAACACATCCCTCCTTGTGGATCCCATCATCATTCTCATAATTTGAAAATTAAATATCAATGATATTTTAAACCATATCCAAAAAATATAATATCCAAAATATCCAAAATAGTATGTTGTCTAAAAACTTCAGCAATCAACTGTTCTCAACAATCAATAATAAAATGTACTCAAAAATCATATTTGCCACTTTAGGAGGAAATTTTCCCTTTGTTGTTGTTTTCTCCCTTTGACTTTTTTGAATTAGCCTTAGGTTGTGTGGAGCCTTTAGGCTTGATCTCACTGATAACATGAGAGCAGTCATCTCTCAAGTGCATGCGGGATGAAACATATTTGGCTTAATCACTTGAGAGAGAGGAGGGGGTAGCAACAACTTTTTCTTTATCATGCGTGTGGTGGGCTTCGGTTTTGAGTCTCTTTATTGCGTGGGAAGACTATGCAGGTGAGTGTGTAGGGACAATTTGTACATTTGGGTTAATCGGTGGAGTAGGAACACGCAGAGACAAATTGGGCCAGCCATGATGTTGGAGACTGCTTGGTGAACAATCTCTTGCCATCCGTCATTTTCAGAGACTTCGGGTTGTAATGATACATGAGGGGGGGCAAGGATGCTAGGGACATGTTGGGGTTGGAAGGGAGGCCTTTCTGGCCTAGGTTGGACTACCCCTTGTCCAATCCAATTGAAAAATCCATCTTGGAAAACCATAATGCATGATGATAATAACCAACATTCATTGTCTACCAATTTACAATTGGGCCCAATTTTAAATATACACATGTCTCTTTTTAAAACGCGAACAAAATTCAAAGCATGCACAATTATATATGGTCTTCATCATATCAATTGAAAAGATATTGCAATGAAACAATAGTCAACCAAAACATAAAACCCGAGCTTTATCATTGTGGATATAAATTACTTTTAAAACCATTGGTAACTTGTATAATGATCCAATACAATTTATGAAGCGAACATCACCAACTACACACATGCATCATTTTTAAAATTGGCCATAACCCTGATCGGGCCTAGAAAAACCACACAGTTGTTTCCAATTACAATCAAGACCACGTTGGTAAAAACACAATGAGTGAAACCATAATGAAAGAAGACAATTCTCGACTGTATGAAAGCACATGTTTTCATTTGTAATTATTCAACTAATTTTATCATATAAGGACGAGACAGAGACTTGACGAAAAACCTCCATAACCATTTCACTGATAAACCAATATTTGACAATCCAGAAGGTGCCCAGAGGGAGAAAAGATAGTTGGAAATTAAATCGGGCTATGTCACAATCAAATGCAGGGAGACAACAAGAGCGCGTTCATATTTTAACCATAAAATAGAGAGCTGGATGTATTCTGAGACTTATCAACCACATGCAAAATACCTTTGAAAAAGATACAAAAGTGAGCCACACACAATCTTTTTATTACTCCAAGTCCTGGACGAGACCAATGATTAACACCCGAGGGGAGCAAAGGAATGCAGATAATAACCCAACGCACATGACGCGTTCAACACTTGCAGAGGAGAGGTGAAGTTTAATTGGACAGTGGCAATTATTAAAAGAAACATAGAGATATAACAACTCTACCCATTGCTTAAGAGCCGAACAACTTGACAGAAACACTAGTGAGGATGCAAACATCCTTTTGACATAACACCAATATATAAGTTGTATCAACCCACAACCATATAGACATATATTAATTTTAGGGCCACCCTAAGACTAGATCTTGGAATACTTTAGTGAAAAGACAATAAGAATGGGCCAACGACCATGACTCAGGGTTTGAAGAAATAACACAACAACTGTTGGCAATCCGACTGCGACTGGATAAGGGTTACAATCATGATTGTGAGGGAACAAAATAATCGATGGTAATACACATTAAAAAAACCCTCCACCATCAATACATAGCGATATGTACCACATTCGTTTATTATTCCACAAAGACCCATCACGATATTAAACTGACTGAGTAACCATTCAATGCACAACTAAAAAAAAATCCCAAATCTTTTTCTTGCAATTCAAAACATTTTACAGTCATCACAGAGAGATATAACACACATCTACACAGTCGAAATTCTCAGGAACACACAAAATCTAAGCATCATTGAGCCATCATTTTTTCATACAATAGAGAATACCTCATGGATGGAGAGAAAAAGAATCATACATGCGGCAAAACGCTTAAATGGCGAGTTGGCTGAGCCTTCTTCCTTCTAAGAGCCTGAAATTGCAGATCTTCATAACCAATAGATTGAAAAAATGCAACAAAGGAGCAATGCTAGGGTGACATCCAATAGGGGGAGTATGGAGTGACGTGTAGTAAATACACGTCGCTTCCATCACCTAGCCTATTCAATTTGAAGTACGAGACAACCCAACATTCACCAATCAATTAAACCATGTATTCAATGCCAAACCATTTGAAATCTGTGACGATATCCCTTGCATAGTGTGCTACCCAATATCATTTACACGTTAACCCTTGTCATAATTCTATGCCATCATACATATTGGAATTCTATATGTTCCCAATTCAAATCTAATGAAATTCGCATAGCCTACTAACCAACAATAGAAAAATAGTTAGGACTAACACTAATATGTTTTAAATTTTCCATTTTCATATAATCCTTTATCATAGCTCAACATATAACTCCTTTCTCTTTATGATTTTTTCATAGGTTTTTCTTTCTTTGTTTTTATTATGATATCACTAAAATATCTCTCGCATATATGTGTCTAGGTAATCGATCACAATGATTAGTGACATGGTTAAATCATAGCAACTATAATAACATGTTACTCATAACCATAAAAAATGTTTTGGATCGCAAAAAGCATTCCACAAAAATGCTTCGTCCACCTGTTACCATGTCAAAATGAAACCAAGACTGCATTCTCAACAATGTAGGATTGTGTAGGCAACATCAAAAACAACAACAAAACATGTATACTATGTATATCCTTGTGCCTCTAGTCTACAAGGGGTCCCACCTATTAGTATTATATTATTAACATAGTTAAATAATAGGGCCTTAGCAATACTTTGCAGGAAAAATTCATCGTTACGATTTTAATCATCAACAAACTGGCGACTCCATAGGGAAATCTGTTTCCAACGGATTAAGAAATCAGAATGTCGGGTTTAATAGACCAAATAACACCATATCAAGAAGATACAAATCAGAACGATTATGCAACAGGGGGAAGTGAGCGAATTTAATGGAAAAATGACTGGGAATTTGGGAATAACTCATGGAAAGCATTAAGTATGAGGGGGTTTATCCCTGTAAGAATAATCATTCAACTAAAATTTGTTCTTGACTTCAAGGAGAAAGTTTTTATAAACTTTCTCTTTTGAATCTCGTAATGGATGAAGAAACAAAAAGCAGAAGCGAGATATAACCAACTATTTCATAAAACAACAGTGAAAGCAGATAACAAATTCAATGATACCTTTAAGGGGAACATCATGACAACCATGTAATCTTGATTGTTATTTATTAACAATACTTTGCAGAAGCCTCGCCGTGGAAAAAATGATACAACATTTTATTTTTGACAAAAATTGAAGTCAAAAGAACAAAATCAAGAAATGTCATAACATAAATGAAACAACAAAATTGAAATAAGCATAAATGAAATGACAGAAAATGAAAAACTAGTAATGTAAAAGAAGAAATGAAAAACTGCTAATGTAAAAGCAGAAATGAAAACTAATATAATACAGAAACAATCCAAACAATGTTAAACTCTTCAAGTTTGTTCCACGTAATATTTTAAGTGGGAACCATTAGTGCTATAGGAAAACAATCTCTCTTATAAGTCCTTTAGAACATAAGAATTTACACCCAAGACAAAAGCGATCTTAAAAGGACCTAGCCATAATTTTTGAAACTTTGAATGTCTTCCTCTATCGGCATGAGCTGAATCCCACAACAATACCTTCTCATTGACTTTAAATTTGACAGCCTTGACAGTCTTGTTGAAATATTTTTTAACACTCCACTGCCTTATTTTTATATTACCCAAGGCAAATGTCCCTTGCTCCTCTAAAGTCAGGAGTGCATTCATTCTTTGAGAAACATAAAAAGAATTTAATTCTTACACCTATAGCATTAACCTTAAGGAGGAAAGTTCCAACTTTGTAGGAAGAATGGCTAGTTGACCATAAACAAGTTGGAAAGGAGTGCAACCAGTGCTCACCTTGGTGGTAGTTCGATCTTCCCAAAGGGCTTAAGTGAGGAGAGTGTGCCATTGATGAGGCTTATCTTCGATGAGCCTTTTGATAATTCACACCAGATTCTTATTGGTAGACTCGACCTGCCCATTTCCTCGGGGGTAATAAGATGATGAGGTAAAATTATTAACCCCCAAGTTTTCTAAAAAATGGGTCAACGTAGCAGAAATAAAAGCAGGACCATTGTCTGTAATAATTTCCAAAGGAAGACCAAATCTAGAAAAAATATTATTTTCAAGGAAAAAAATCACCTACTCATCTGTCGAATGTTTAAGCAGGACAACTTCAACCCATTTTGTAAAATAGTCTATGGCTGTCAAGATAAAGACTTGTCCTACTGAAGATGGAGGATTAATAGGACCAATAAATTCCAAACCCCATTTTGAAAAAGTAAAGTCCAAGAGAACAGGTTGTAACAGCATGGATGAAAGGCGTTCTTTCCCAACAAATTTCTGGCACTTGTCACAAGATCTCGAAAAAACATAAGAATCACGAAAGATTGAAGGCCAATAGTATCATTTTCTGATAATCTTAAAAGCAATGGTTTTTGCAGAAAAATGACCTCCTATATGAACAACATAATTTGAAGAACCATGAGTTTCTTGCAACAATTTATGTGCTTCCTCATTGTTTACACAACAAAGCAACATACCATCGACATATCTTCTAAACAAGAAGTATCCTATAATGACGTATCTAACAGATTCGAGACAGAGCCTTCTTCTTTGATGAGTGTCTAAGTTATCTGGACATCTTTGATTTTGCAAATAGTAAACCAATTTTTTATACCAAGGATGTTCAGACACAGGAAGGATTTGATTATCAATGTAGAACAATGTTGATAGAGAACTATCATATTCATCAATTTCTTCACTAGTTTCAACATGATTAGCCAAGTGAAGGGCTAAGTCACGTCCCTCGATGGTGTTAGAAGTCATGATAGTTAAATCATGCTCCTGGATCTTGGCAATCTAATGTTGAATCTTCCATGAAAGATAAGCCTGTGAGAGAAAATTTTTGACAATGGGTAAAGTGACTTTTACCAATGTGTGCTTACCTAAGATGAAGTGGTGAAAATTTTCAACAGCTTTAACAAGAGTGATAGCATGTTTTTCAATAAAAGAATATTTAAACTCATCATCAGACAAGATTTGACTCATGTAAGCCACTGGTTTTTCGTTACCTTGGTCATCAACTTGCATGAGGATAGAAAAAACCGATTCCTTTATGGCATTATTATATATCATAAATTCTTTCTCAAAATCTGGCCTCGCCAAAACCAGTGCGGAACTGATTGCTTTCTTGATCCCTACAAAATCATTTTCGACATCACTTGTCCAAGAAAAGGAACGATATTGCTTAAGCAGATTATGAATTGGCTTGACCATTACAACAAAATCAGGAACAACCCTATAGACAAAGTTAATAACACCCATAAAAGCTTGAACCTCCTTCTTGGAAGTGGGAGCAAGAATATTTAGGATAGAAGCAATCCTTTTAGGATCAATGCTTATTCCTGAGTCAGAGACAATGTGTCCAAGGAGCTTGCCCTTGGTAACGTCGAAAATAGACTTAGAAGGATTAAGAGAAATGCCAAATTTCTTGGATTGCATGAGAACTCTTTTAAGATGACCAAAATGATTTGATCGGTTTTTAGAGTACACAGTTAAGTCGTCAAGATAGATCTGAATAATCTTGTCGATCAAATCATCAAAATTTATTTGNGAAGGATTAAGAGAAATGCCAAATTTCTTGCATTGCATGAGAACTCTTTTAAGATGACCAAAATGATTTGATCGGTTTTTAGAGTACACAGTTAAGTCGTCAAGATAGATCTGAATAATCTTGTCGATCAAATCATCAAAATTTATTTGCATATCTCTTTGAAAAGTGGCACCTGCATTAGATAATCCAAAAGGCATACGCTCATAAGCCTAAGTTCCCCAACGAGTAATAAAAGTGGTTTTATATTTATCTTCCCTTTTTACCTTGATTTGATTGTAACCAAAAAAACCATCAAGTAAGGACATCATCTATGACCCTGCAACTTGCTGCAAAATCATTTCCATATTAGGGAGAGCAAAGTGATATTTTATACTAGCCTGATTCAATGCGGGAAAATCTACCATAATCTGATTTGACTAGTTGTTTTCCGAACGAGAACCAAATTGGAAACCCATTCAGAATACTTAACCGGAAAGATGATCCCAACCTTCAAGAGTTATTCCAACTCCTTTAGAATAGTTGCTTCTAGTGCAGGGTTAATGGGTATTTGTTTTTTCCTAATTGGTTTTATGCCCTCCTTGATAGGAATGACATGTTGTATAAGAGCATGATAAAAACCATGAAGATCCTCATAAGACCAAGAAAAAAATCTTGAAATTCACCAAGTAGTCTGACGAAATTCAATTTTTCTTCATCAGAACATTCAACACCTATTTTAACATTTTTTGGAGACTCAGGTGTTCCAATGTTCAAGGAAATGGTTTCACCCACTTTTCTTTATGACTCCTCTTCTTTCTGTTTCTCTTTGTTGCCTACATCACTCAATGAAAATGAACTTTCTAGAGGATTCAAGCCTTTAGGAATCTTGTTATCTTCCATTGATATAATTTCCTTAGGCTTATAAGGTTCATTTTGAATGAAATCACAGATGCTCTTGTCACTAGGGAACACCTGCCATGACTCTATATTTTCAGGGATGCGTGGAAGATACATAGATTGAAAGGTACAATCAAATCTTTGTGGAAGAATTTGTTGATTAGGAGAGGATGCAAAAAAGCTAACCGGTCAACCATTGAGTTCAATTCCCTTTTAACATGAGTGATGTTAAAAGATAGTAGATTCGAGATAAGTGCCCAAATAGTTTGGGTGTAGCGTTTTATTAAATTTTTGCTAGGAGAGTATATCTTACGTACAAGGTTTACAACAAGTTTGTAATCTCCAAAAACTATAAGGTGACCACAACCCAGATTATAGGCATTTTCAGTGCCTAACAGTAATGCTTCAAATTCAGTGACATTGTTTGTGCAAGAAAACTCTAAACTATAAGAAAATTTATGAATTTTACCCACAAGAGGGTACAAGATAATACCAGCTCCATTTCCTTCATTGGAGCATGAACCATCAAAGTGCATATGCCACATCCCATCGTCTAAGTCGATTTGTTCCAAGGTAGTGTTGTCCTCATTGGAAAAGATGGAATACACTCCTAAGTCTTCCTCGACATAATTCACATTAGGTTGTGGGGCACTTTCTATGTGATGCAAGAGCATCTCTCCATCTCAGCATGCGCCAGCTAATTAACACGTGTGGTGCACATTCGAGGAAGGAGAGGCGTTGCCCTCTCATTTTTTCCTTGAGAATCCAAGGTGTGATCCGGGAATTAATTCAAGACAAGATGGAAAAGCCAAATCATGCTTTCGCACAAGCTGAAGATAAGGTCACCATTAATAGGTTGACGAGAAAATAGATCTGCATCCGATTTGGAGCAGAATTGTCATCATTGTAATTTGGCCTTTTGATAAGCATTAGGGATGGTGATTTGACACCATTAGTTAGCTTTCGAGGGAATCTCATTGAGCCCCTCTTGTATAAATCTTTGTGTTGTAAGAAAATGAGAGGTTAGACTGCAATAGCTTAGGTGGGGAACTGTTAGATGATAAGAGGTTAGCCAGGATAGAGTTAGTCAGGAGAAAATACAGAGAGTTGAGACTCAGTTGTAGCTCGGTCTCCACCATTGTAAATTGGCATTCCACCATTAATAGAAAAATGATAGTTTTTCTTGTTTCACATTTCTATTCAATGGATGTTGTGTTGTGAATTTCATTTGCATGCTTGTGAATTGTATATGAATGTTAGAAATCGTCTACAGGGATAGAGATGTAATTTTCTATCCACGAGTGTGTTAAGTTAAGTCTGGTTCTCTAGGCTAAGTGCAAGGAGTGTACAACAGAGTAGGGAAACTTTGTAAGCTGATGCAAGGAGTGCATCTCTGAACTTAGTGGAGTCAGAAGAGAAGCTACCAGGAGGGCACACCAGATTAATTTATAGACTCAGGGAGAAATTTCAAGGTGGTTAAGTCCCTTGAAAATAAAGACTCTGTGGAGAGAGGCACATTTCAGAGTCACTGAACACTCTGAAATACTCTTCCAGGACTAAATTGAGCTTGCGTGAGCATTCACGGGAGAAACACGATGGAAGGTGTTGAAGGATCCCAGAATTTCTGAACATTCTGGTGAAGGAAGGCTTTGCAAAAAGTGCAACGACAAAGGAAAGGAGATGCCTTAAACCTTTCCATAAGGTTGAGGGAGAAGTCTTCGAATAAATGAGCCAAGCGCAAGGAGTGCGCCTAAGGTGATGAAATTTTTCCTTATAAGCTCAGGAGGAAGGGCGATAAGTTTCTAGGAGGGCACGAGAAGCTCACAGAGGAACTTGAAGCCTTGGGGGGTTTTCAAGCCGAGCAAAGTCGCAAGAGAGTTGAAATTTTTTATGCAAGGGGTGTAGAAATCCCTTGAGAACAACCTAAGTATTGAAAGGTGATATTGTGCTAAGTGTGAAAAGGATTCAAGGACTTGCCGAAGTCTCGAAGATGGAGAAGTAACCCATTGTCAAGGAGGAGACAGGTGGCAGAATATCGAGAGGTTCGGGAGAAGGAAATTCATAAGGTTTGCGGGAGAAAACAAGGATCTACGCAAAGTTGCAAAGAGCGATTTCAATCCAGGTCGTTTGATATGGAAGGAAGCATGGCAGAGGATTAGCGCATCGTTGATTCACGATCAGAAGAAGAAGAGTCGAGAGGAGATAGGACTTGCGAAGTCCGAACTCGTGGTTCAATCACAACCGTCGATTGCGAGGAGGACGAGGACCGTAGATCGAGTCCTAAAACAATCGTCGATTCAAAAATCAGGAAAATAGAGAAAGAAGCTCGCAAAATTACCGAAGCGCGTGGTCGTGAAGGAAGCTGGACCACAGTCGCATTCTGTGGTCACATCAACGAGGAATAATAGTTGTGAGAGTTAGGGTTCATAGAGAAAGAGTTAAAAGCGTGAAAGAGGGGGTCCGCAAGTGCCACATAGTGGGTGCCAATGAAGAAAAAAAAAGGGACATGTGTCAAGTAAAATCGGTTCGATTGGGAGCCCGACGAGTCATTCAACTCGACAACTTGATCGATCCTAGACCGGGAGGTCATGCCAACCCAAAGGAGGGAAGGGGGTTGTCACCAAGAAATGATATCAGAACTTGATTTCTCTCAGCAAAGAGAAAGAGACAAAGGAGCCGGTGCGGAATTGACTTTTGTAAGACAGGGAGACAGGGTGTGATTCTCTATTGGGAATGTTGCAAGGTGTGCAATGGATGGTAAGCAACCAGGTGGGAAGTATATGAAACAAGATGGTCGTCAAATGTCATACATGCGAACGAGAAAGAGTCCACTTGCAGAAGAGCAAGGCGGAGATGGACAAGGAGATCAATGAAATTCGAGCGTAGATGGAGAATCTTGCATTTAAGATGTAGTAGGAATCGAAGGTGCATTGGAGGTATGAATGAACTTTGAAGAGGACAACCAAATTGCTTGTTCAGAAGTTGCTGGCTAGAAGTCAACAACAGGTGTTAAAGAGGTGGTTGAGGCATGCTGAAAACCTCGGTCATAAGGGAGACAGATCTGGCAAGAGTCTCATAGATTGCTAGGTGGGCAAGGAAAAAGCGGTGAGCTCAGCTAGGAGTTCATTGGAAGATGAAGAAGAGGCAGGAGAAAAACCTCACTCAAAGGGAGATTCACACAGAACTCTGAGCTGCGTGAATGAAGATGATGAAAATTTAGAAACTTTCATCACAACAATTGAGAAGGGTTAGAGGGATGTTCTGATCATTGGGGGAGTCGAGGTATTCCTACCAAGTGGCCAAAGAGAGGCTAGCACATATGTTGCAGATGTGACATGGAGACAGCAAGAAGAGAATGTCAAGGAAGAGAAGGAACATATACTGATGTCTATCATGATAGAAGAAGAAGAGCATTCAATAGGACCGCTCGACGTTTTTAGCCAGAAAGTTGAACAGGAGATGAATGTAGCACTGGGGTCTGTAGCAGAAGAGGAAGCAGGCAGCATAGACTTTCTTGGTATGTGTGAAGAATTTGAATCTCTTGAGAGGAGAGTGGAAGTGAAAGGCATGCACATCCAACATGTTGAGTTGGAAGCAGATGAAGGACTACGCCAGCATGAGAAGCGGCTGGGGAAAGATGGAACAGAACCAACCGAAAAAATGACAGGGATCAATATGTCAGGGGATGTCATTGAACGACAGTTTAGTATGGAGATTGCATAAGTAGGAGATGCAACAGAGTGGCAAGCTAAGGCCACAATGGAAGAATATGTCTTGGGAAGTTGGTCTTATTTTCCCATTAATAAGAAGCGAGTGCAGTGATTTAGTATGCAATAGAAGAACAAGCCAAGGGAGCAACTGGACGAGGTGATTGAGGTGATAAGGAAGCTGATGTTGGAGTCGGCAGATAAATTGGTCAGAAAGAGGAGCCTGGATGAGGAGAAACCTGCATGAGTAGTGGGGATGATGCAGGAGAAACAGTGGCAAAGCATAGGAGCCGGGAGATAGCTCCAGGAGAAAATTTGGGATCCAGGTGGATTTCGACCACATTGGAGAGCTCATGAGCAGGAGATCATGATTTATTTTTCCGCTATGGAGAATGATGCAGGAGCATTGCTCTATTTCACCACGTGCCAACTAATTAACATGTGTGGTGCACATTCTAGGAAGGAGAGGTGCCACCCTCTCATTTTTTCCTCGAGAATCCAAGGCGTGATCTGGGCATTAATTGAAGACAAGATGGAAGAGACAAATCATGCTTTCGCACAAGCTGGAGATAAGGTCACCATTAATAGGGTGATGGGAAAATAGATCTGCATCCGATTTGGATTAGAATTGCCATCATTGTAATTTGGCCTTTCGATAAGCATTAGGGATGGTGATTTGACACTATTAGTTAGCTTGTGAGGGACGCTCAATGAGCCCCTCTTGTATAATAATTACGTTGTAAGAAAAGGAGAGGTTAGACCGCAATAGGTTAGGTTGAGAACTCTTAGACGATAGGAGGTTAGCCAGGATAGAGTTAGCCAGGAGAAAATACAGAGAGCCGAGACTCAGTTGTAGCTCGAACTCCACCATTGTAAATTGGCATTCCACCATCAATAGAAAAATGATAGTTTTTCATGTTTCACATTTATGATCAATGGATGTTGTGTTGTGAATGTAATTTGCATGTTTGTGAATTGTAGATGGATGTTATAAATTGTCTACCAGGATAGAGATTCAGTTTTCTATCCACGAGTGTGTTAAGTTGAGTCTGGTTCTCTAGGATAAGTGCAAGGAGTGCACGACAGAGTAGGGAAACTCTATAAGCCGATGCAAGGACTTCATCTCTAGGCTCAGTTGAGTCAGAAGAGAAGCTATCAGGAGGGCACACTAGATTAATTTACAGACTCAGTGAGAAATTTCAATGCGGTTAAGTCCCTTGAAAATAAAGATTGTGTGGAGAGAGGCACATTTTAGAGTTACTGAACACTCTGATATAGTATGTCAGGAGGGAATCAATCTTGCATGAGAATTCACATGAGAAACATGAAGGAAGGTGTTCAATAATCCCATAATTTCTGAACATTCTGGTGAAGGAAGGCTTTACAAGAAGTGCAACGACAAAGGAAAGGAGATGCCTTAAAAATTTCCATAAGGCCGAGGGAGAAGTCTTCGAAGAACTGAGCCAAGCACAAGGAGTGTGCCTAAGGTGCCGAAATTTTTCCTTATTAGCTCAGGAGGAAGGGCGATAAGTTTCCAGGAGGGCATGAGAAGCTCCCAAAGGAACTTGAAGCCTTGGGGGGTTTTCAAGCCGAGCAAAGTCACAAGAGAGTTGCACAAATTTCTACAAGGGGTGAAGAAAGCCCTCGAGAACAACCTAAGTCTCAAAAGGTAATATTGCGCTAAGTGTGTAAAGGATTCAAGGACTTGCCAAAGTCCTGAAGATGGAGAAGTCACCCATTGTCAAGGAGGAGACAGGTGGCAAAAGATTGAGAGGTTTGGGAGAAGGAAATTCGTAAGGTTTGTGGGAGGAAACAACGATCTTCGCGAAGTTGCGAAGATCAATTTCAATCCAGTTCGTTAGATATGGAAGGATGCATGGAAGAGGATCAACGCATCGCTGATTCATGATCAAAAGAATCAGAGTCGAGAGGAGACAGGACTTGCGAAGTCCGAACTCGTGGTTCGATCACAGTCGTTGATCGCAAAGAGGAAAAGGATCATAGATCGGGTCCTGAAACATTATCCGATTCGAAAATCGGGGAAATGGAGAAAGCAACTCATGAAATTCCTGAAGCACAGGGTCACAAAGGAAGCTGGCCCATGGTCGCAGTCTATGGTCAGATCAACGAGGAAGACTAGCTGTGAGAGTTAGTGTCACTAGAGAAAGATTTAAAAGCGCTAAAGAGGGGGTTCGCAAGTGCTGAGGAAGAGAAAAAAAGGGGCCTGTGTCAAGTCAAATCGATTCCATCGGGAGCCCAGTGAGTCATTCGACTTGATGACTTGATCGATCCTAGACCAGGAAGTCATTCCATCCCAAAGGAGGGAAGGGGTTTGTCACCAAGAAACGGTATCAGATCTTGATTTCTCTCAGCAGAGAGAAAGAGACAAATGAGCCGGTGCGGAATTGACTTTTTTAAGCCGGGGAGACAGGGTGTGATGCTCTGTTGGGACTGTTGCAAGGTGTGCAGTGGATGGTAAACAACCAGGTGGGCTATAGATGAAACAAGATGGTTGTCTAAGGTCATACATGTGAACGAGGAAGAGCCAGCTTGCAGAAGAGCAAGGCAGATATGTACAAGGAGCTCAGTGAAATTCGAGCACAGATGGAGAAGCTTGCATTTAAGATGCAACAGGAATCGAAGGTGCATTGGAGGTACGAATGGCCTTTGAAGAGGACATCCAAATGGCTTTTTCAAAAGTTGCTGGCTAGAAGTTAGCAACAAGTGTTAAAGAGGTGGTTGAGGCATGCTAAAAACCTCGGTCATAAGGGAAAGAGATATGGCAAGAGTCTCATAGATTGCCAGGTGGGCAAGGGAAAAGCAGTGAACTCAACTAGGAGTTCATTGGAAGATGAAGAAGAGGCACAAGAAAAACCTCACTCAGAGGGAGATTCACGCAGAACTCTGAGCCGCATGAATGAAGATGATGACAAGTTAGAAACTTTCATCACAACAACTGAGAAGGGTCAGAGGGATGTTCTGATCATTGGGGGGGTCGAGGTATTCCTACCAAGTGGCCAAGGAGAGGCTAGCACATATGTTGCAGATGCGACATGAAGATAGCAAGCAGAGACTCCCAAGGAAGAGAAGGAACATATACTGATGTCTGTCCTGATAGAAGAAGAAGAGCATTCAGTAGGACCGCTCAACATTTTCAGCCAGAAATTTGAACAGGAGATGACTATAGCAGAAGAGGAAGCAAGTAACATGGAATTTTTTGGTCTGTGTGAAGAATTTGAAGCTCTTGAGAGGAGAGTGGAAGTGAAAGGCATGCACATCCAACATTTTAAGCTGGAAGAAGATGAAGGACTATGCCAGTATGAGAAGTAGCTGGGGAAAGTTGTAACAAAACTAGGCGAAAAAATGACAGGGATCAATCTGTCAGGGGAGGCAGCTGAATGATAGTTCGGTATGGAGACTACATAAGTAGGAGATACAATAGAGTGGAAAGCTAAGGCCACAAAGGAAGAAGATGTCTTTGGAAGTCAGTGTGATTTTCCCATTGACAAGAAGCGAGTGGAGCGAGTTAGTCTGCAACAAAAGAACCAGCCAAGGGAGCAGCTGGTGGAGGTGATTGAGGAGATAAGGAAGAAGATGTCAGAGTTGACTGAGAAATCGGTCAGAAAGAGGAGCCTGGATGAGGAGAAACCTTCATGAGTAGCAGGGATGATGCAAAAGAAACAGTGGCAAAGTAGAGGAGCTGGGAAACATCTCCAGGAGAAAATTTAGGATCCAGGTGGATTTAAGCCACGTTGGAGAGCTCATGAGCAGGAGATCATGATTTTTTTTTCCACTGTGGAGTATGATACAGGAACATCGCTCCATTTCAGCATGCTCCAACTAATTAACACGTGTGGTGCACATTCGAGGAAGGAGAGGCACCGTCTTCTCATTTTTTCCTCGAGAATCCAAGGTGTGATCTAGGAATTAATTGAAGACAATATGGAAGATACAAATCGTTCTTTCACACAAGCTGGAGCTAAGGTCACCATTAATAGTCTGATGGGAAAATAGATCTTCATCCGATTTGGAGCAGAATTTCCATCATTGTAATTTGGCCTTTCGATAAGCATTAGGGATGGTGATTTGAAACCATTAGTTAGCTTGCGAGGGAAGCTTATTGAGCCCCTCTTGTATAAATCTTTGTGTTGTAAGAAAAGGAGAGGTTAGACCGCAATAGCTTAGGTGGGGAAATGTTAGATGATAGGAGGTTATCCAGAAGAAAATATAGAGAGCCGAGACTCAGATGTAGCTCGGACTCCACCATTGTAAATTGGCATTCCACCATTAATAGAAAAATGATATTTTTTCCTGTTTCACATTTATGTTCAATGGATGTTGTGTTGTGAATGTCATTTGCATGCTTGTGAATTGTAGATGGATGTTATAAATCGTCTGTAGGGATAGAGATACAATTTTTTATCCACGAGTGTGTTAAGTTAAGTCTGGTTCTCTAGGCTAAGTGCAAGGAGTGCATGAAAAAGTAGGGAAACTCTGTAAGCCGATGCAAGGAGTGCATCTCTGAAATCAGTGGAGTCAGAAGAGAAGCTGCCAGGAGGGCACACCAGATTAATTTACAGACTCAGGGAGAAATTTCAAGGCAGTTAAGTCCCTTGATAATAAAGACTGTGTAGAGAGAGGCACATTTTAGAGTTACTGAACACTCTGAAATAGTCTGCCAGGAGGGAATCGAGCTTGCATGAGCATTCACAGGAGAAACACGACGAAAGGTGTTCAAGAATCCCAGAATTTCTGAACATTCTGGTGAAGGAAGGATTTGTAAGAAGTGCAACGACAAAGGAAAGGAGATGCCTTAAACCTTTCCATAAGGCCAAGGTAGAAGTCTTCGAAGAACTGAGCCAAGCATAATGAGTGCGCCTAAGGTGACAAGATTTTTCCTTATAAGCTCAGGAAGAAGGGCGATAAGTTCCCAGAAGGGCGTGAGAAGCTTGCATAGGAACTTGAAGCCTTGGGGGGTTTTCAAGCCGAGCAAAGTCGCAAGAGAGTTGCACAGATTTCTGCAAGGGTTGCAGAAATCCCTTAAGAACAACCGAAGTCGCGAAAGGTGATATTGTGCTAAGTGTGCAAAGGAGTCGAGGAATTTTCGAAGTCCCAAAGATGGAGAAGTCACCCATTGTCAAGGAGGAGATAGGTGGTAGAATATCAAGAGGTTCGGGAGAAGGAAATTCGTAAGGTTTGAGGGAGCAAACAAGGATATTCGCGAAGTCGCGAATAGCAATTTCAATCCAGGTCATTGGATCTAGAAGGATGCATGGCATAGGATCAACACATTGTTGATTAACGATCAGAATAAGTAGAGTCGAGAGGAGACAGGACTCGCAAAGTCCAAACTTGTGGTTCAATCACAGCCGTTGATCGCGAGGAGGATGAGGATCGTAGATCAGGTCCCAAAACATTCGTCGATTCGGAAATCGGAGAAACGAAGAAAGCAACTCAAGAAATTCCCAAAGGGAAGGGTCTCGAAGGAAGATGGCCCATGGTCGTAGTCTGTGGTCACATCAATGAGGAAGACTAGCCGCGAGAGTTAGTGTCACTAGAGCAAGAGTTAAAAGTGCTAAATAGGGGGTCCGTAAGTGCCACATTGTGGGTGTCGAGGAAAACAAAAAAAAGGGGCCTGTGTCAAGTCAAATCGGTTCCATCGGGAGCCCGATGAGTCATTCGAATCGACGACTTGATCAATCCTAGAACAGGAGGTCGTTCTAGACTAAAGGAGGGAAGGGGGTTGTCACCAAGAAATGGTATTAGAGCTTGATTTATCTCAGTAGAGAGAAAGAGACAAAGGAGCCGGTGCAAAATTGACTTATGCAAGGCGGGAATACAAGGTGTGATGCTTTGTTGGGACTGTTGCAAGGTGTGCAGTGGATGGTAAGAAACCAGGTGGGTTGTAGATGAAACAAGATGGTCATCGAAGGTCATACATGTGAACGAGGAAGAGTCCACTTGAAGAAGAGCAAGGAAGAGATGGACAAGGAGCTCAGTGAAATTCGAGCGTAGATGGAGAATCTTTCATTTAAGATGCAACATGAATCAAAGGTGCATTGGAGGTATGAATGGCCTTTGAAGAGGATAGCCAAATGCCCTGTTCAAAAGTTGTTGGATAGAAGTCAACAAAAGGTGTTAAAGAGGTGGATGAGGCATGCTGAAAACCTCAGTCATAAGGGAAAGAGATCTAGCAAGAGTCTCATAGATTTCCAGGTGGGCAAGGGAAAATCAATGAGCTAAGCTGCGAGTTCATTGGAAGATGAAGAAGAGGTAGGAGAAAAACCTCACTCAGAGGGAGATTCACGCAGAACTTTGAGCCGCATGAATGAATATGATGACAAGTTAGAAACTTTCATCACAACAATTGAGAAGGGTTAGAGGGATGTTTTGACCATTGGGGGAGTCGAGGTATTCCTACCAAGCGGCCATGAAGAGGCTATCACATATGTTGCATATGTGACATGGAGACAGCAAGAAAAGACTATCAAGGAAGAGAAGGAACATATACTGATGTTTGTCCCGATATAAGAAGAAGAGAATTCAGCAGGACCGCTCGACGTTTTCTGCCAAAAAGCTAAACAAGAGATGACTACAACACTGGGGTCTGTAGCCGAAGAGGAATCAAGAAGCATAGACTTTGTTGGTCTGTGTGAAGAATTCGAAGCTCTTGAGAGGAGAGTGGAAGTGCAAGGCATTCACATCCAATATGTTAAGTTGGAAGTAGATGAAGGACTATTCCAGCATGAGAAGCAGCTAGGGAAAGATGAAACAGATTCAGTCGAAAAAATGACAGGGATCAATCTGTTAGGGGAGGCAACTGAACGATAGTTCAGTATGGAGACTGCAGAAGTAGGAGATGCAACAGAGTGGCAAGCTAAGGCCACAAAGGAAGAAGATGTCTTGGGAAGTTGGTGTGATTTTCCCATTGACAAGAAGCGAGTGCAACGAGTTAGTCTGCAACAGAAGAACCAGCCAAGGGAGCAGATGGACGCGATGAATGAAGAGATAAGGAAGATGATGTTAGAGTTAGCAGAGAAATTGGTCAGAAAGAGGAGCCTGGATGAGAAGAAACCTGCATGAGTAGCTGGGATGATGCAGGAGCAACAATGGCAAAGAAGAGGAGTCAGAAGACAACTTCAGGAGAAAATTTGGGATCCAGGTGGATTTCAGCCACGTTGGAGAGCTCATGAGCAGGAGATCATGATTTTKTTTTCACTGTGGAGTATGATGCAAGAGCATTTCTCCATTTCATCACGTGCCTACTAATTAACACGCGTGGTGCACATTCGAGGAAGGAGAGGCGTTTCCCTCTCATTTTTTCCTTGAGAATCCAAGGCGTGATCTGGGCATTAAATTGAAGACAATATGGAAGAGACAAATCATGATTTATCACAAGATGGAGATAAGGTAACCATTAATAGGCTGATGGGAAAACATATCTGCATCCGATTTGTAGCAGAATTGCCATCATTGCAATTTGGCCTTTTGATAAGAATTAGGGATGGTGATTTGACACCATTAGTTAGCTTGCGAGGGAATCTCATTGAGCCCCTCTTGTATAAATATTTGTGTTGTAAGAAAAGGAGAGGTTAGACTGCAATAGGTTAGGTGGGGAACTATTAGATGATAGGAGGTTAGCAAGGATAGAGTTAGCTAGGATAAAATACAAAGAGCCGAGACTCAGTTGTAGCTCAGACTCCACCATTAATAGAAAAATGATATTTTTTCCTGTTTCACATTTCTGTTCAATGGATGTTGTGTTGTGAATGTCATTTGCATGCTTGTGAATTATAGATGGATGTTATAAATCGTCTGCAGGGATAGAGATACAGTTTTCTATTCGCGAGTGTGTTAAGTTAAGTCTGGTTCTCTAGGCTAAGTGCAAGGAGTTTGCTACATAGTAGGGAAACTTTGTAAGCTGATGCAAGGAGTGCATCTCTGAATTTAGTGGAGTCCAAAGAGACACTGCCAGAAGGGCACACCAAATTAATTTATAGACTCAGGGAGAAATTTCAAGGTGGTTTAGTCCCTTGAAAATAAAGACTGTGTGGAGAGAGGCACATTTCAGATTTACTGAACACTTTGAAATAGTCCGCCAGGAGGGAATCGAGCTTGTGTGAGCATTCGCAAGAGAAACATGATGGAAGGTGTTCAAGAATCCAATAATTTTTGAACATTCTGGTGAAGGAAGGCTTTGCAAGAAGTGTAACGACAAAGGAAAAGAGATGCCTTAAACCTTTCCATAAGGCCGAGGGAGAAGTCTTCGAAGAACTGAGCCAAGCGCAAGGAGTGCACATAAGGTGCCAAAATTTTTCCTTATAATCTTAGGAGGAAGGGAGATAAGTTGCCAGGAGGGTGTGGGAATCTCACTGAGGAACTTGAAGCCTTGGGGTGTTTTCAAGCCGAGCAAAGTCACAAGACAGTTGCATAGATTTCTGCAAGGGGTGTAGAAATCCCTCGATAACAACCTAAGTCTCGAAAGGTGATATTGCGCTAAGTGTGCAAAGGAGTCGAGGACTTGTCGAAGTCCCGAAGATGGAGAATTCACCCGTTGTCAAGGATGAGACAGGTGGCAGAAGATTAAGAGGTTAGGGAGAAGGAAATTCGTAAGGTTTGCAAGAGAAAACAAGGATCTTTGCGAAGTCGTGAAGAGCGATTTCAATCCAGGTCGTTGGATCTGGAAGGACGAATGGTATAGGATCAACACATCACTGATTTGAAATCAGAAGAAGTAGAGTCGAGAGGAGACAGGACTCACGAAGTCTAAACTCATGGTTCGATCACAATCATTGATCGCTAGGAGGATGAGGACCGTAGATCGGGTCTCGAAACATTCGTCGATTCAAAAATTGGGGAAACGGAGAAAAAAAATTGCGAAATTCCTGAAGTGCGGGGTCACGAAGGAAACTGGCCCATGGTCGCAGTCTGAAGTCACATCAATGAGAATAATAGCCGCGATATTTAGTGTCGCTAGAGCAAGAGTTAAAAGTGCTAAAGAGGGGGTCCACAAGTGCCACATAGTGGATGCCGAGGAAGAAAAGAAAGGGGCCTGTGTCAAGTCAAATAGGTTCCATCGGGAACCCAACGAGTCATTCGACTCGACAAATTGATCGATCCTAGACCAGGAGGTCATGCTATCCCAAAGGAGGGAAGGAGGTTGTCACCAAGAAATGGTATCAAAGCTTGATTTCTCTCAACAGAGAGAAAGAGAAAAAGCAACTGGTGCGGAATTGACTTATGTAAGCCAGGGAGACAGGGTGTGATGCTCTGTTGGGACTGTTGCAAGGTGTGTAGTGGATGGTAAGCAACCAAGTGGGTTGTAGATGAAACAAGATGGTCGTCAAAGGTCATACATGTGAATGAGGAAGAGTCCACTTGCAAAAGAGCAAGCTAGATATAGACAAGGAGCTCAGTGAAAGTTGAGCGCGGATGGAGAAGCTTGCATTTAAGATGCAACAGGAATCGAAAGTGCATTGGAGGTATGAATGGCCTTTGAAGAGGACAGCCAAATTTCCTGTTCATAAGTTGCTGGCTAGAAGTTAGCAACAGGTGTTAAACAGGTGGCTGAGGCATGCTAAAAAGATCGGTCATAAGGGAAAGAGATCTAGCAAGAGTCTCATAGATTGCCAGGTGGGCAAGGGAAAAGCGGTGAGCTCAGCTGGGAGTTCATTGGAAGATGAAGAAGAGGCAAGAGAAAAACCTCACTCAGAGGGATATTCACTCAGAACTTTGAGCTGCGTGAATGAATATGATGACTAGTTAGAAACTTTCATCACAACAACTGATAAGGGTCAGAGGGATTTTCTGACCACTGGGGGAGTCGAGGTATTCCTACCAAGCGGCCAAGGAGAGGCTAGCACATATGTTGCATATGTGACATAGAGACAACAAACAAAAGCTATCAAGGAAGAGAATGAACATATACTAATGTCTGTCCTGATATAAGAAGAAGAGAATTCAACAGGACCGCTTGACGTTTTATGCTAGAAAGATGAACAAGAGATGACTACAACACTCGGGTTTGCAGCTGAAGAGGAAGCATGAAGCATAGACTTTGTTGGTCTGTGTGAAGAATTTGAAGCTCTTGAGAGGAGAGTGGAAGTGCAAGGCATGCACATCCAACATGTTAATTTGGAAGCAGATGAAGGACTATGCCAGCATGAGAAGCAACTGGGGAAAGATGGAATAGAACCAGACAAAAAACTGACAGGGATCAATCTGTCAGGAGAGGCAGCTGAATGACAGTTCGATATGGAGACTGCAGAAGTAGGAGATGTAGCAAAGTGGCAAGCTAAGGCCACAAAGGAAGAAGATGTCTTGGGAATTTGGTGTGATTTGCCCATTGACAAGAAGTGAGTGCAGCGAGTTAGTCTGCAACAGAAGAACTAGACAAGGGAGCATCTGGACAAGGTGATTGAAGATATAAGGAAGCTGATGTTGGAATTAGCAGGGAAATCGGTCAGGAAGAGGAGCTTGGATGAGGAGAAACCTGCACGAGTAGCGGGGATGATGCAGGAGAAATAGTGGCAAAGCAGAGGAGCCAGGAGATAGCTCTAGCAGAAAATTTGTGATCCAGGTGGATTTCAGCCACGTTGGAGAGCTCATGAGTAGGAGATCATGATTTTTTTCCTTCTGTGGAGTATGATGCAGGAGCATCGCTCCATTTCAGCATGCTTCAGCTAATTAACACATGTGGTGTGCATTCAAGGAAGGAGAGGCGCCAACCTCTCATTTTTTCCTCGAGAATCCAAGGCATGATCTAGGCATTAATTGAAGACAAGTTGGAAGAGACAAATCGTGATTTTTCACAAGATGGAGATAAGGTCACCATTAATAGGCTGATGGGAAAATAGATCTGCATCTGATTTGGAGCAGAATTGCCATCATTGTAATTTGGCCTTTCCATAAGCATTAGGGATGGTGATTTGACACCATTAGTTAGCTTGCGAGGGAAGCTCATTGAGCCCCTCTTGTATAAATATTTGTGTTGTAAGGAAAGAAGAGGTTAGACTGCAATAGGTTAGGTGGGGAACTGTTAGATGATAAGAGATTAGCTAGGAGAAAATACAGAGAGTCGAGACTCAATTGTAGCTCGGACTCCACCATTGTAAATTGGCATTCCACCATTAATAGAAAAATGATAGCTTTTCCTATTTCACATTTTTTTTCAATGGATGTTGTGTTGTGAATGTCATTTGCATGCTTGTGAATTGTAGATGGATGTTATAAATCGTCTTCAAGGATAGAGATACAGTTTTCTATCTGCTAGTGTGTTAAGTTAAGTCTGGTTCTCTAGGCTAAGTGCAAGGAGTGCACGACAGAGTAGGAAAACTCTATAATCCAATGCAAGGAGTGCATCTTTGAACTCAGTGGAGTCAGAAGAGAAGCTTACAGGAGGGCACACTAGATTAATTTACAGACTCGGGGAGAAATTTCAAGGCGGTTAAGTCCCTTGAAAATTAATATTGTGAGGAGAGAGGCACATTTTAGAGTTACTGAACACTCTAAAATAGTCTGCCAGGAGGGATATGAGATTGCGTGAGCATTCACAGGAGAAACATGACGGAAGGTGTTGAAGAATCCAAGAATTTTTTAACATTCTGGTAAAGGAAGGCTTTGCAAGAAGTGTAACGACAAAGGAAATGAGATGCCTTAAACCTTTCCATAAGGCTGAGGGAGAATTCTTCGAAGAACTGAGACAAGTGCAAGGAGTGCGCCTAAGGTGCCAGAAGTTTTCCTTATAAGCTCAGGAGGAAGGGCGATAAGTTTCCAGGAGGGTGCGAGAAGCTCGCAGAGGAACTTGAAGCCTTGGGGGGTTTTCAAGCCGAGCAAAGTCACAAGAGAGTTGCAAAGATTTCTGCAAGGGGTGCAGAAAGCCCTCGAGAACAACCTAATTCTTGAAAGGTGAGATTGCACTAAGTGTGCAAATGAGTCGAGGACTTGTTGAAGTCCCGAAGATGGAGAAGTCACCCATTGTCAAGGAGGAGACAAGTGGCAGAAGATCGAGAGGTTCCGGAGAAGGAAATTTGTAAGGTTTGCGGGAGAAAACAAGGATCTTCGTGAAGTCACGAAGAGTGATTTCAATTATGGCCATTAGATCTGGAAGGATGCATGGCAGAGGATCAACACATCGCCGATTCACGATTGGAAGAAGCATAGTCAAGAGGAGACAGGACTCACAAAGTCTGAACTTGCAGTTCGATCACATTCGTTGATCACGAGGAGGACGAGGACCGTAGTTCGGGTCCCAAAACATTCACCGATTCAGAAATCGGGGAAATGGAGAAAGCAGCTCACAAAATTTCTGAAGCGCGGGGTCGTGAAGGAATCTGGCCCACGGTGGTAGTCCATGGTCACATCAACGAGGAAGACTAGCTGCAAGAGTTAGTGTTGCTAGAGCAAGAGTTAAAAGCGCTAAAGAGGGGGTCCGCAAGTGCCACATAGCGAGTGCCGAGAAAGAAAACAAAAGGGGCCTATGTTAAGTCAAATCGGTTCCATAGGGAGCCTGATGAGTCATTCAAATCGACGACTTGATCAATCCTAGACCAAGAGGTCGTGCCAGCCCAAAGGTGGGAAGGGGGTTGTCACCAAGAAATGGTATCAGAGCTTGATTTCTCTCAACAGAGAGAAAGAGACAAAGGAGTCGGTGCAGAATTGACTTCTGTAATCTGGGGAGACAAGGTGTGATGCTCTGTTGGGACTGTTGCAAGGTGTGAAGCGGATGGAAAGAAGCTAGGTGGGATGTAGATGAAACAAGATGGATGTCGAAGGTCATACATGTGAATGAGGAAGAGTCCACCTGCAGAAGAGCAAGGCAGAGATGGACAAGGAGCTCAGTGAAATTCGAGCACAAATGGAGAAGCTTGCATTTAATATGCAACAGGAATTGAAGGTGCATTGGAGGTACGAATGGACTTTGAAGAGGACAACCAAATAGCCTGTTTAGAAGTTGCTAGCTAGAAGTCAACAATAGGTGTTAAAGAGGTGGATGAGGCATGTTGAAAACCTCGGTCATAAGGGAAAGAGATCTGGCAAGAGTCTCATAGATTGTCAGGTGGGCAAGGGAAAAGCGTTGAGCTCAGTTGGGAGTTCATTGGAAGATGAAGAAGAGGTAGGAGAAAAACATAACTTAGAGGGAGATTCATGTAGAACTCTGAGCCGCATGAATGAAGATGATGACAAGTTAGAAAATTTCATCACAACAACTGAGAAGGGTCAGGGGATGTTCTGATCATTGGGGGAGTCAAGGTATTCCTACAAAGTGGCCAAGGAGAGGCTAGCACATATGTTGTAGATGCAACATGGAGACAACAAGCAGAGATTGTCAAGGAAGAGAAGGAAAATATACTGGTGTCTGTCTCGATAGAAGAATAAGAGCATTCAGCAGGACCGCTTGACCTTTTCAGCCAAAGAGTTGAACAAGAGAGTACTGCAGCACTAGGGTCTGCAACAGAAGAGGAAGAAGGAAGCATGGACTTTGTTGGTCTGTGTGAAGAATTTGAAGCTCTTGAGAGGAGAGTGGAAGTTGGAATAGAACCAACCAAAAAAATGATAGGGATCAATCTGTCAGGGGAGGCAGTTGAACGACAGTTCGGTATGGAGACTGTAGGAGTAGGAGATGCAACAGAGTGGAAAGATAAGGCCACAAAGAAAGAATGTGTCTTGGAAAGTCGGTGTGATTTTCCCATTGACAAGAAGCGAGTGCAGTGAGTTAGTCTACAACAGAAGAACCAACCAAGGGAGCAGTTGGATGAGGTGATTGAGGAGATAGGGAAGCAGATGTCGGAGTCGGCAGAGAAATCAATTAGAAAGAGGAGCCTGGATGAGGAGAAACCTTCACAAGTAGTGGGGATGATGCATGAGGAACAATGGCAAAGCAGAGGAGATGAGAGATAGCTCCAGAAGAAAATTTGGGATCCAGGTGGATTTCAGCCACGTTGGAGAGCTCAAGAGCAGTAGACCATGATTTTTTTTTCTGTTGTGGAGTATGATGTAGGAGCATCAGTCCATTTCAACATGCGCCAACTAATTAACACACGTGGTGCGAATTCGAGGAAGGAGAGGCATCGCCCTCTCATTTTTTCCTTGAGAATCTAAGGCTTGATCTAGGCATTAATTAAAGACAAGATGGAAGAGTCAAATCATGCTTTCGCACAAGCTGGAGATAAGGTCACCATTAATAGGCTAATGGGAAAATAGATTTGCATCCGATTTGGAGTAGAATTTCCATCATTGTAATTTTGCCTTTCGATAAGCATTAGGGATGGTGATTTGACACCATATGTTAGGTTGCGAGGGAAGCTCATTGAGCCCCTCTTGTATAAATCTTTGTGTTGTAATCAAAGGAGAGGTTAGACCGCAATAGCTTAGGTGGGGAACTGTTAGACAATAGGAGGTTAGCCAAGAGAAAATATAGAGAGCCGAGACTCAGATGTAGCTCGGACTCCACCATTGTAAATTGACATTCCACCATTAATAGAAAAATGATATTGTTTCCTGTTTCACATTTCTGTTCAATGGATGTTGTGTTGTGAATGTCATTTGCATGCTTGTGAATTGTAGATGGATGTTATAAATCGTCTTCAGGGATAGAGATATAGTTTTCTATCCATGAGTGTGTTAAGTTAAGTATGGTTCTCTAGGATAAGTGCAAGGAGTGCACAACAGAGTAGAGAAACTATGTAAGCCGATGCAAGGAGTGCATTTTTGAAATCAGTGGAGTCAGAAGAGAAGCTTCCAGGAGGGCACACCAAATTAATTTACATACTCAGGGAGAAATTTCAAGACGGTTAAGTCCCTTGAAAATAAAGACTGCATGGAGAGAGGCACAATTTAGATTTACTGAACACTCTGAAATAGTCTTCTAGGAGGGCATCGAGCTTGCGTAAGAATTCGAAGGAGCAACACAGTGGAATCTGTTGAAGAATCCCATAATTGTTGAACATTCTGGGGAAGGAAGGCTTTGCAAGAAGTGCAACAAAAAAGGAAAGGAGATTCCTTAAACCTTTCCATAAGGTTGAGGGAGAAGCCATCAAAGAAATGAGCCAAGTGCAAGGAGTGCACCTAAGGTTCCATAAGTTCACCTTATAAGCTCAGGAGGAAGGGCGATAAGTTTCTAGGAGGGCGCGAGAAGCTCGCAGAGGAACTTGAAGCCTTGGGGGGTTTTCAAGCCGAGCAAAGTCTCAAAAGGTGAGATTGCACTAAGTGTGCAAAGGAGTCAAAGACTTGTCGAAGTTTCAAATACAAAGAAGTCACCCATTTTCAAGGAGGAGATAGGTGGTAGAATATCGAGAGGTTTGGGAGAAGGAACTTCGTTAGGTTTGCAGGAGAAAACAAGGATATTCGCAAATTCACAAAGAGCGATTTGAATCCAGGTCGTTGGATCTGGAAGGACGCGTGGTAGAGGATCAATGCATCACTGATTCTCGATCAGAAGAAGTAGAATTGAGAGGATATAGGAATCATAAAGTCCAAACTCATGGTTCGATCACAACCATTGATCGTGAGGAGGACGAGGACCATATATCGGGTCCCAAAACATTCTGATTTGAAAATTGGGGAAACAAAAGAAGCAACTCGTGAAAGTCCTAAAGTGTGGGGTCGCCAAGGAATCTAGCCCATGGTCGCAGTCTGTGGTCACATCAATGAGGAAGACTAGCCCCGAGAGTTAGTGTCACTAGAGAAAGATTTAAAAGCACTAAAGAGGGGGTCCGCAAGTGCCACATAGCGGGTGATGAGGAAGAAAAAAAAAAGGGCCTGTGTCAAGTTAAATTGGTTCCATCAGGAGCTCGACGAGTAATTCGACTCGATGACTTGATCAATCCTAGACCAAGAGGTCATGCCGGCCCAAAGGAGGGAAGGGGGTTATCACCACTATGTAAGGTGAAATTCTCCCCTCTCTTAGGACTATGGCATTTTTACCATTCCGAGGAACGGATGTGTCCCATCGAGTGAGAGGTATCCACCTATAAAAACTTGTCAATCTCTTCCTGATATGATCGAGTAGTTACTCACTGACATATGAATTACCTGAATATCAAGGGTTGTCCTTATTTCAGGGTGCATGCACAAAACCAAGGTCGCGTCCTTGATTTCACCTATGATTGTTTGTTGTATAATATTATAAGAGAGCATGCATGCTTCTGGCGTTTTAATTTGTAAATGACAATCCTAGCTCTTCCATAATAATCTTCGACATTACACTTGGGCCCGAACCGCCATCAATGATGTAATAATGGGCAATCTTATCCATAACCTTTATAGAAATATAAAACGGGGTTTTTTTTACAGGGTATCTAAATTTATGTACACCTACTTTATTTGCAGACGAATCCTCTTCATATACCTCTTTAGAGAGGTTGGATACAACGAAATATTTTCCTTCCATGAAATTTTTTAGATTCTTCTGTTGTTCAGGGACGACAACCATGTCCAAGAGGGTTGCATCTGCTTTGATGTTGGCCAATTGATTTATAATGTTGTATTTGGAAGAGGGGAGAGGGGAGGTAGTTTCTTGACTATCAGGATCCTTAGGAACCTGAATGGTAGAAGCTGGCGAAGATGAGCTTTGGTTAGATGAATTTCGGGGAGGACCATATTTTCTTTTAGGAGCGTAGGATTTATTCCTAGTATTTATGATCATGACATCCTCTGGCTCCGCAAAGTCTAGGACAACAATATTAGTACCAGGTCTCTTACCAAATATTTTATCTTTCGCACTCTTCTTTACCTCACATTTACTTTTCTCGTGGTAGTCCTCGCAAAATTTAAACCAACTACGAATAATGATAGCTTTAGGTTGAAAATTATTTTCATTTGTATTTCTAAAAGGGGGTGCAGAAGAACATGAAGCGCCAGGGGTAAGAGAGGGAACATTTCCTTTCCGCTCATAAGCTATCATCTAATTATTCATGTCTTGTACAAGTTGTAAGAGAGTGGACATGTTTGTCTTCTTAACCGAGTCTCCCTTAGTAAGACCTGTTCTTTCAAGTTGTTCTTCATACTCTAAACAAGTGTGCAGAGCGGAACCAAGGTTATCAATGGATTTTTACTCAAGCCTCAGACAATAGGGATAAGGTAATGCATTATAATAATGCATGGAAGTGGCTTGGTTCTAAGGTCGAATGAGTTCATGGATTTGATTGTATAATTTGGTGAAACGCAAGTTGAAGGACTTGATAGTCTCACCATCCTTATAAGCGATGTTATTGTACTCCCGTAACTGCTCAGTTGAGATTTTGGATTTCCCATAGGTATATTTGAACCAATATACTAACTCCTCCCAAGTAGATAAAATATTAGGAGGGAGATCAAAGAAATCGGCCGCAACCTTCCCTTCATGGGAATTCACAAATAAGTGCATACAAGTATCGTTGTCATTGGCTCCTATGTTGTGATAGGAATTAGAAAATGATACCAAGTGTTCATTTGTAGTGAAAATGTTATTCCTTGAAAACCTAGGGAGATGCTCTTTGAATTTAGGAAGTGCACGCGTAGCAGGTGCTAGGTTAAGAAGGGAGGAAACATGCCACGGGGTAGTTGTAGCATATTATTCAAACTGAAAAATCCCATACTTTTTAATGAATATGGTGGGGTTTGTGGTAGATTAGAAAAGGACTTGGTGACTATATAAACTACCAATCATCGACGAAACCAAATATTGAGATGAAGAAGAACCTCCAGTGCCAGTAGAGCCACCACTAGATGCCATCTGATGGATGATAGGTAACAAAGAGAAAGACAAACTAGATGAATCAGACAAAGTTCTCCTTAGAGACCTTTGTTGGGTTGACAACACAACATTCCTTCTTCCTATTTCAACAATGCGATTAATTTCCAGTGATAAGCCTCTTCTTCTCCTAGAAATACGAGGGTGTAAGGGCATGAAAAGAAGATGAAAACTATAGGGAAAAGAAAGATATGGCTGATTCCTAAGTTGTCTTTGTCTAGATTCCCAACGTTCTTGGGAACTTATGTCTTGTTGAATTGCTGCCCATGAGCGATTAAGATCAACCTAGGTATTAGCGGTATCTAAGATGGTATTAAACAAGTTGAAAGTGATGTTAGTCTGATCTTGAAGACCAGGCTCAATATTGGGCTTCCTTGCAACATGTACAATCATTAAGAAATGAAACAATCAAAGAATCAATAGCATAAATGTAGATATATTCAATGATAATCAAGCATAAAAAACAACCAGAGAGATATGGAAGATCTCCCCAATATGGTCGCCAAATAAATGTTGGGGAAAAGATATGAAATAATCTTACTCAAGTATTTTTAGATATTTCTTGGCTAAGGCAAGATAGACGTGAATATCACCCTATGTTTATAGCCTCAAAATTTGTTTCTTAATCCACAAGTATTAGTTACAAGGGCTTAGGTTGATTTTTCATAAATAAAATATTGTTGTAAAGTTCAACATTTTTACATAATTTTCTGAATATAATAGATGAAAAAGTAAATGTGGAGACAAAATAAAAAATATCAAGTCACATATTAACACAGATGAGACAAAATAGAAATCGCTTATTTCATTCCAAGAAATCAAAAGAATCGTTCTCTTTACAAAAATCCCTAAGGGAGTTTGGACCAAAGTCAAACTTAGATGTCCCCGATGAAAACCATACAAAAGGACTTCTGATAGAAAGAAAAAAACTGAACTTTAAAAGATGGATCAACTTTCCACAGATTGTTGCCCACTCGACTTTGCACAATGTCCTTTATCAGTCATGAAATTTAATTCATAAAAAGACAAGTCTACATAGACTATCAAAGATAGATCATCACCTCTAAAAACAAGTGTCTGAATGATGTAATTCAACCTTGAATCTTGTTGTCTACAATATGACCCAATTGTCATAAAAGAGAATTAGGCTTTTAATGAATTAAAGAATGAATGAAAACTGAACTATCTCAATAAAACTCAAGAGCATACCTTAATATGCTTTCTCCTTCTATTCTCCTCTTGTTCTTCCTTCTCTTTTTTCCTTTAAGCAATCAAAATTAGTTGAAGTAGTTCAACAATCTCTTTTAGTTAAGTTAACTAAAACTCAACTAAATTTTAGTTTAGGGGAAGAATTAATATAATAATAATAAGTGTCTTTAATAAATAATAACTAGTAGGTGGGACCCCTTGTGACTCCCTTTAGTTTATTAACAAAAATAAACATAACTAGTCAATCAATCAAACACATCCCTCCTTGTGGCTCCCATCATCATTCTCATAATTTGAAAATTAAATATCAATGATATTTTAAACCATATCCAAAATATCCAAAATAGTATGTTGTCCAAAACTTCAGCAATCAACTATTATAAACAATCAATAATAAAATGTACTCAAAAACCATATTTGCCACTTTGGGAGGCAATTTTCCCTTTGTTGTTGTTGTCTCCCTTTGACTTTTCTGAATTATCCTTACGCTGTGTGGAGCATTTGGGCTTGATCTCATTGATAACATGAGAGCAGTCATCTCTCAAGTGCATGCAGGATGAAACAGATTTGGATGAATCACTTGAGGGAAAGGAGGGGGTAGCAACAACTTTTACTTTATCATGCATGTGGGGGGATTCAGTTTTGAGTCTCTTGCTTGCGTGGCAAGACTGTACAGGTGAGTGTGCAGGGACAATTTGTACATTTAGGTTAATCGGTGGAGGATGAGCAGGTAGAGACAAATTGGGCCAACCACAATGTTGGGAGACTGTTGGGTGAACAATCTCTTTCCATCTTTCATTTTCAGGGACTTCAGGTTGTAATGAGACATGAGGGGGGACATGGATACCAGGGACATGTTGGGGTTGGAAGGGAGGCCTTCTAGCCTAGGTTGGACTACCCTCTCTCCAATTCAGTTGAAAAATCTAGCTTGGAAGAGATGGTTTAACTCTCATGGATCTGCATCAAAATGAATAAAAAATATAGGCCTTCTAGGGCCTCTGTTCTAATTCCCTCTGCCCCTGTTATTTTGGCCATGGATTCCTCTGCTGAAGAAGATCATCTTGTATGCAACGTTTATTAGCAACTAGCTTCTTAAACAAACCATACATGGCATCTCTTTAAATATGCAACAAAGTTTGGCTCAACAACACATCAGACCCATGCAATCCAATCCATAAAAATCAGTTCATACTTGTCAATGAGCAGGGGGTGAATAAGAGTTCTAGGATATCTGAGGGGGTTGTATTGAGCGGAAAAGTGATAAAATGAAAGGGAGTAGAACATTATTACTACTCAACATTCATTTAAACAATCAACTATGTTATAATAACAAAATCATATCAAATGTGACCCATCTTTGTGTCATCCTTTAATTTTTGTAATACTGAGTTTTCATTTAATTTTAATTTTATTTTAAGAAAAGGGCATGAAAAGTGAATCTGGGAATGTGAGGGGATTCGTAATGTGTGAAAAAGTGAAACAGGGAAAATAACAGATATTGTTCATAAAACAAATTAAGTAATCAATAATCATAAATCTGTATTAAAATCAATAATTAATTTCTACAGAAAGATGCAGAGTGTGAACAAAACAATCTACTGAGATCGTTTCCAATAAGGAAATCTGAGATACATGTTCTTGCAATTGATTAAGCCTATGAACTACTTTTAAAATCAGAAACTACACTATTGTACGCGAACAAGAAATACAATAATGAAATTATGCTATTGTACTTTAAATCAGAGATATCTATGCTATTGTACTTTAGACAAGGAGAATACTAATTATACAACTTCACATAGGTTAGTTTAATCTATTTTAATTATAGAGAAGATTCATGTTTACAACATAGTGTAAATAATTAAAATGAGTAAAGACAATGGGATTACAATAAAAGAGTGATTAACACAACTGAGATGCACAAAAGGAATTATAGAGAAATCACTGCAGAAGAGAGATTATAATAGTAAAGAGGGATTAGAACAATTATAAAGAAATCAAATATATAGAGGAATTAATAGGAAATGGCTGTAAGAAGAAAATTAGAATAGTTACAACAAAAGAGAGGTTAGAAATATGAACAGACAGGGAAATAAGACACACAGGCTACTGGTGGCCCCCCTGAGTAGTTGTGGTACTCTAACTCATGAATTGATCACAAACTCAACTTAATTAATAAACTTGCATTTAAATGAAGAACAGAGCCAAACTTTATACAGAGTTCTTAAACTGTTTCTCTTGGTCAGTCTATCATGCTAGCAAGCTCAAGTATATATAGAGTCTGAGAGGTCGATCACTGAAAGGGTCGATTCTCCCTCAAAACAAAAAAATTGTTAAATCTCTATTAATAAACAACAACTTTATTAAATTCATAGCTCAAATATAGGGGCAAGTTCCAACTATTTTAAACGAAGTGTGAGAGGAACCATAGCAAGAGGGTGACAATGGGTAAAAACCCATGTTCTAGTTTTGCCCGAAAATGCCCACAAGTATGCTAACGACCAAATATGTTGCGCTCTAAATTCCGTAATGAGGACTGGATAAAGGTCCGGATGAAGGTTCATATATGTCTGATATGTAATTTTGTTTTTTCTCTCAATCCCTGTATAATTTCAAGAAACGACCTACAAAAGACCTAATTAGGCATAGTATGCACAAAACCCATGTGCCAGATTCCTCATAACCATAAAAAATGTTTTGGATCACAAAAAACATTCCACAAAAATGCTTCATCCACATGTTACCATGTCAAAATGAAACCAAGACTGCATAGTCAACAATGTAGGATTGTGTAGGCAGCATAAAAAACAACAACAAAACATGTATAATATGTCTATCCTTGCACCTCTAGTCTACAAGGGGGTCCCACCTATTATTATTATATTATTAACATAGTTAAATAATAGGGTCTTAACAATACTTTGTGGGAGGAATTCATTGTTACGATTTTAATCGTCAACAAACCCCATGCCCAAAAGTACTACCCCAATCCACCTCATACTCAATACATGACTTAAAGAGGGTCTTCTTGGGAAACTTCCCTTGACTTTGGGATTGTCCTACCCAATAGGGAACCATGACAACCCTCCCATATCTAAATTTTGAAAATTTGAGAAGTTCTTTGAGCATTTGTTTAGTTTCAAAAGGGGGGATTTAATGCACATGTTTGGGTGGTTATTTTATTAAATATGGCTTACTTGGCATGATACATGTTACTTGTGGACCCTTAGAGGGTGCACTTGTTTGTATTTGCAAGACCTTGCCCAGTGAAAGCTATTCATGGAGGAACTAAGCCACTTGGACCTTCATAGGGGCTTTAAATCCCATTGGTTGGATGTAGTGCCCCACTCATTGGAGATTTTGGAATATGAACATTCCACTTGGGAAGGTGACTTTATCACTTGAACGATGCTTGGAACCATGAAGAAAAGATGTCATCACCCTCTTATACCCAAATGTCCTTGGGAGGCATGTCGTCACATTTCGATGGAACGTCTCAAGTGAAATATATGTTATCTATTTCGACATTAAATTGTCAACTCGGGGCTCGTAAGCTTCAAGGTGCTAGCAATGTATGTGCAGGTCTAGAGCTCTAATCTATCCTAGTCTAGCCTAATCTAATCTAATGTCGGAAACACACTCAGATAATAAAGAGATTAGGTAAAATATGAGTTGTAACACAGTATGTGTCAAGATAGAAAGGAAACTAAATGCTTGTACATTCCTATCACTTCATTCTTCAATTAAAGAAAGACTATAGATTCAACATAAAACATGCCATTGATCATTTTGTTTTAAGAAAGACTATAGACGAATTAAGATCTACTTGAAAAGTGACCATGTAAAATTACTACAAACTGTACTCTAAAATAACTCTTAAGAGAGAAACATAATTAACGTTAAGAATCTGTACTCTAAAATAAGTAGAAAAAGATAACATTAAAATTCACTGTTACTTCTAGAAAATATAACATTAAAATCCACAACTAATTCTACACTGGAAAAGACAACATCATGATATTATCAATATAAAGGATTGACATAAGAAGTTCATATCAGAAATCAACATAGGAAATTGAAGATTTATATTTCTATGTATTACTATTCAAATGATCATTCTCTAATGTCTACGACGACGAATAACATCATGATGACATCTCAACACAATAGCTAATTTAAATGGTATAATCTCAATATTAATTTCTACAGAAAGATGCAGAGTGTGAACAAAACAATCTACTGAGATATTTGCCATTAAGGAAATCTGAGATACATGTTATTGCAATTGATTAAGCCTATGAACTACTTTTAAAATCAGAAACTACACTATTGTACGTGAACAAGAAATATCATAATGAAATTATGCTATTGTACTTTAAATCAGAGATATCTATGCTATTGTACTTTAGACAAGGAGAATATTAATTATATAGCTTTGTAGAGGTTAGTTTAATCTATTTTAATTACATAGAAGATTCATGTTTACAACATAGTGTAAATAATTAAAATGAGTAAAGACAGTGGGATTACAATAAAAGAGTGATTAACACAACTGAGATGCACAAAAGCAATTATAGATAAATGACTACAGAAGAGTGATTATAACAGTAAAGAGCGATTAGAACAATTATAAAGAAATAAAATATACAGAGGAATTAATAGGAAATGACTGTAAGAAGGAAATTAGAACAATTCCAACAAAAGAGAGGTTAGAAATATGAACAGACAGGGAAATAAGACACATAGACTACTGGTGCCCCCCCTGAGTAGTTGTGGTACTCCAACTCATGAATTGATCACAAAATCAACTTAATTCATAAACTTGCATTTAAATGAAGAACAGAGCCAAACTTTACACAAAATTCTTAAATTGTTTCTCTTGGTCAGTCTATCATGCTAGCGAGCTCAAGTATATATAAAGTCTGAGAGGTCAACCACTGAAAGGGTTGACTGTCTCTCAAAACCAAAAAATTGTTAAATCTCTATTAATAAACAACTACTTTATTAAATTCATAGCTCGAATATAGGGGCAAGTTCCAACTATTCGAATCAAAGTGTGAGAGGAACCATAGCAAGAGGGCGATAATGGGTAAAAAACCCATGTTCTAGTTTTGCCCGAAAATGCCCACAAGTATGCTAACGACCAAATATGTTGTGCTCTGAGTTCCGTAATGAGGATCAGATGAAGGTCCGGATGAAGGTTTATATCTTTCTGATATGTAATTTCGATTCGGCTCTCAATCCGTGTATAATTTCAAGAAACGACCTACGAAAGACCTAATTAGGCATATTATGCACAAAACCCATGTGCCAGATTTTTCTGTGTCAAGTCAAATCGGTTCCATCGGGAGCCCGACGAGTTATTCGACTTGACGACTTAATCAATCCTAGACCAGGAGGTCATGCGAGCCCAAAGGAGGGAAGGGAGTTGTCACCACTATATAAGGTGAAATTCTCCCCTCTCTTATGATTATGATGTTTTTACCATTCCGAGGAACGAATGTGTCCCGTCGAGTGAGAGGTATCCACCCATCAAAGCTTGCCAATCTATTCCTAAGATAATCGAGTAGTTACTCACTAACATATCAATTACCTAAATATCAAGGGTTTCCCTTATTTCAAGGTGCACGCACAAAACCAAGGTCACTTCCTTGATTTCACCTATGGTCGTTTGTTGTAGAATATTATAAGAGATCATTCTTCCGGCGTTTTCATTTGTACATGACAAGCCTAGCTCTTCCATAATAATATTCGACATTACACTTGGGACCGAACCATCGTCAATGATGCAACAATAGGAAATCTTATCCATAACCTTTACAAAAATATAAAACGGGTTTTTTTTTATAGGGTATCTAAAGTTATATAAATGTACTTTATTTGAAAATGAATCCTCTTCATCTACCTCTTCAGAGAGGTTGGATACAATGGAAATTTTTCCTTCCATGAAATTTTTTAGATGCTTCTGTTGTTCAGGGACGACAACCATGTCCAGGAGGGTTGCATCTACTTTGATGTTGGCCAATTGATTTAGAATGTTATATTTGGAAGAGGGGAGAGAGGAGTTAGTTCCTTTACTATCAGGAGCCTTAGGAACCTGAATGGTAGTAGATGGTGAAGATGATCTTGGGTTAGACGAATTGCGGGGAGGATCATATTTTCTTTTAGGAGCATAAGATTTATTCCTAGTATTTATTATCATGACATCCTCTGGCTCTGCAAAGTCTAGGACAACAATATTAGTACCAGGTCTCTTACCAAAGATTTAATCTCTCACACTCTTCTTTACCTCACATGTACTTTCCTCATGGTGTTCCTCGCAAAAGTTACACCAACTACGAGGAATGATAGCTTTAGGCTGAAAATTATTTTCATTTGCATTTCTAAAGTGGGGTGCAGAAGAAGATGAAGCTCCAGGGGTAAGAGAGGGAACATTTCCTTTTCTCTCATACACTATCATCTAATTATTCATGTCTTGTACAAGTTGTAAGAGGGCGGTCATGTCTGTCTTCTTAACCAAGTCTCCCTTAGGAAGACATGTTCTTCCAAGCTGTTCTTCATACTCTAAACAAGTGTGCAGAGCGGAACCAAGGTTATCAATGGATTTTTCCTCAAGCCTCTGATGATAGGGGGAAGGTAATGCATTATAATAATTCATGAAATTGGCTTGGTGCTAAGGTCGAATGAGTTCAGGGATTTGATTGTATAATTTGGTGAAACACAAGTTGAAGGACTTATTAGTCTCACCATCCTTATAAGCGATGTTATTGTACTTCTGTAACTACTCAGCTGGGATTTTGGATTGCCCATAGGTATATTTGAACCAATAGACTAAATCCTCCCAAGTAGATAAAATATTAGGAGGGAGATCAAAGAAATCGGCCGCAACCTTCCCTTCATGGGAATTCACAAATAAGTGCATACAAGTATCGTTGTCATTGGATCCTATGTTGTGACATGAATTAGAAAATGCCACCAAGTATTCATTCATAGTGACAATGTTATTCCCTAAAAACCTAGGGATATGCTCTTTGAATTTAGGAAGTGGACGAGTAGTAGGTGCTAGGTTAAGAAGGGAGGAAACATGCCATGGATTAGTTGTAGCATATTCTTCAAACTGAAAAATCCCATACTTTTAATGAATTTGGCGGGGTTTGTGGTAGATTAGACCAGGAATTAGTGACTATATAAACTACCAATCACTGATGAAGCTGAATATTGAGATGAAGAAGAACCTCCAGTGCCAGCAGAGCCACCACTAGATGCCATCTTGTGGATGATAGGTAACAGAGAGAAAGATGAACTAGATGAATCAGACAAAGTTCTCCTTAGAGAAATTTGTTGGGTTGACAACACAACATTCCTTATTCCTATTTCAATAATGGGATTAATTTCCAGTGATAAGCCTCTTCTTCTCCTAGAAATACGAGGGTGTAAGGACATGAAAAGAAGATGAAAACTATAGGGAAAAGAAAGCTATGGCTAATTCCTAAGATTTCTTTGCCTAGATTCCCAACATTCTTGGGCACTTATGTCTTGTTCAATTGTTGACCATGAGAGATTAAGCTCAACCCAGGTATTAGTGGTATCTAAGATGGTATTAACAAGTTGAAAGCGATGTTGGTCTGATCTTGAAGACCGGGCTCAATATTGGGATGCCTTGCAACATGTACAATCATTAAGAAACAAAATAGTCAAAGAATCAATATCATAAATGTAGATATATTCAATGATAATCAAGCATAAAAAAAAACCATAGAGATATGGAAGATCTCCCCAATATGGTCGCCAAATAAATGTTGAGGAAAAGATATGAAGTAATCTTACTCAAGCATTTTCAGATCTTGCTTGGCTAAGGCAAGATAGACGGGAATAGCACCCTATGTTTATAGCCTCAAAATTTGTTTCCTAATCCACAAGTATTAGTTACAAGGGAGCCTTTAGCCTTTAGGCATCTCTTTAAATATGAAACAAAGTTTGGCTCAACAACACATCAGACCGATGCAATCCAATTCATAAAAATTGTTTAATACTTGTCAATGAGCAGGGGATGAATAAGAGTTCTGGGATATCTAAGGGGGTTGTATTGAGCGGAAAAGTGATAAAATGAAAGGGAGTAGAACATGATTACTGCTCAACAATCATTTAAACAATCAACTATGTTATAATAACAAAATCATATCAGTTGTGACCCATCTTTGTGTCATCCTTTAATTTTTGTAATACTGAGTTTCCATTTAATTTTAATTTTATTTTAAGAACAGGGAATGCAAAGTTAATCTAGGAATGTGAGGGGATTTGTAATGTGAAAAAAAGTGAAAGAATGATAGGGAAAATAACAAATACTGTTCATAAAACAAATTAAGTAATCAATAATCATAACTTTGTATTAAAATCAATCCAAAAAGCACCAACATTCACTATTTCTCAATTGTGTACCAAACTGTTTGTTGTTCCAATATTTAAATTTCCCAGAATTTCTCAATTCATAACACTCTGTGAAATCATAACTTATAAACAAAACAACCTTTCCATTCAACAGTCATGTTTAACAAAGCGTTGATCTTTTATTTCCTTTCCTTCTTTTTAAGAATTTAAAGAAAATGCACATCAATATGCTCGACTTCTATCCCTGATAAACCATAATGCATCATGATAATAACCAACATCCATTGTCTACCAATTTACAATTAGGCCCAATTTTAAATATACACAGGTCTCTTTTTAAAACACAAACAGAATTCAAAGCATGCCCGATTATACATGGTCTTCATCATATCAATTGACAATATCTTACAATGAAACAACAGTCAACCAAAACATAAAACCTGAGCCTTATCACTATGGATATAACTTCCTTTTAAAACCATTGGTAACCTATATAATGATCCAATATAATATATGAAGCGAACATCACCAACTACACACAGGCATCATTTTTAAAACTGTCCATAACCTTGATCAGGCCTAGCAAAAACACACAGTTGTTTCCAATTGCAATCAAGACCACACTGGTAAAAAAACAATGAGTGAAACCATAATGAAAGAATACAATTCTCTACTATATGCAAGTGTCTGTTTCCATTTGTAATTATTCAACTAATTTTATCATAGAAGGACGAGACAAAGACTCAACAAAAAAACTCCATAACCATTTCACTGATAAACCAATATTTGACAACCCAAAAGGTGCCCGAAGGGAGAAAAGACAGTTGGAAATTAAATCAGGCTCTGTCACAATCAAATTCAGAGAGACATCAAGAGCGCACTCATATTTTAACCAAAACATAGAGATTTGGAGGTCTTCCGAGACTTATCAACCACATGCAGAATACCTTTGAAAAAGATACAACAGTGAGACACACACAATCTTCTTATTACTCCAAGTCCTGGACGAGACCAATGATTAACACCCGAGGGGAGAAAAGGCAAGGGGATGATAACCCAATGCACATGACGCATCAACACTTGCAGAGGAGAGGAAAAGTTTAATTGGAAAGTGGAAGTTATTAAAAGAAACACAAAGATATAGCAACTCTACCCATTAGTTAAGAGACGAACAACTTGATAGAAACACCAGTGAGGATTCAAGCATACTTTTGACATAACGCCGAGATATAACTTGTATCAACCCACAACCATACATACATATATTAATGTTAGGGCCACCCCAAGACTGGATCTTGGGATACTTTGATGAAAAGACAATAAGAATGGGCCAACGACCATGACTCAGGGTTTGAAGAAATAACACAAAAACTGTTGGAAATCCGACTACGACTGGATAAGGGTTACAATCATGACTGTGAGGGAACAAAATAACCAATGGTTATACACATAACGAAACCCTCCACCATCAATAGAGAGAAATATGTACCACATTCATTTATTATTCCATAGAGACCCATCATGATATTAAACTGACTGAGCAACCAGTCAATGCACAACTAAAAAGAAAACCCAATTATTTTGCTTGCAATCCAAAACATTTTACAGTCATCATAGAGAGATATAACACACATCTACACCGTCAAAATTCTCAGGAACACACATAATCAAGCATCAATGATCCATCATTTGTTCATACAATAGATAATACCTCATGGATGGAGAGAAAAAGAATCATACCTGTGGCAAAATGCTTAAATGGCGAGTTGGCCAAACCTTCTTCCTTCCAAGAGCCTAAACATGCGGAGATTCACAACCAACAGATCAAAAAAATGCAACAAAGGAACAATTCTAGGGTGACGGTTGATAGGGGGAGTATGGAGTGATGTGCAGTAAATGCACGTCGCTTCCATAATCTGGCCTATTCAATTCGAAGTACGAGACAACCCAACATTCACCAATCAATTAAACCTTGTATTCAATGCCAAACCATTTGAAATCTGTGACGATATCCCTTGCATAGTGTGCCACCTAATATCATTTACACGCTAACCCTTTCCATAATTCTATGCCATCATACATATTGCAATTCTATATGTGCCCAATTCAAATCTAATGAAATTCGCATAGCCCAATAACCAACAATAGAAAAATAGTTAGGACTAACACTAATATGTTTTAACTTTTCCATTTGCATAAAATCCTTTATCATAGCTCAACATATAAATCCTTTCTCTTTAAGATTTTTTCATAGGTTTTTCTTTCTTTGTTTTGATTATGATATCACTAAAATATATCTTGCATATATGTGGCTAGGTAATCGATCACAATGATTAGTGACATGGTTAAATCATAGCAACTGTAATAACATGTTCCTCATAACCATAACAAATATTTTGGATTGCAAAAAGCATTCCACAAAAATGCTTCATCCACATGTTACCATGTCAAAATGAAACCAAGACTGCATAGTCAACAATGTAGAACTGTGTAGGCAGCATAAAAAACAACAACAAAACATGTATAATATGTCTATCCTTGCACCTCTAGTCTACAAGGGGGTCCCACCTATTATTATTATATTATTAATATAGTTAAATAATAGGGCCTTAACAATATTTTGCGGGCGGAATTCATCGTTACGATTTTAAAAGACAGTGGGATTACAATAAAAGAGTGATTAACACAACTAATATGCACAAAAGGAATTATAGAGAAATGGATGCAGAAGAGAGATTATAATGGTAAAGAGGGATTAGAACAATTATAAAGAAATAAAATATATAGAGGAATTAATAGGAAATGACTATAAGAAGGAAATTAGAATAGTTCCAGCAAAAGAGAGGTTAGAAATATGAATAGACAGGGAAATAAGACACGCAGACTATTGGTGGCCACCCTGAGTAGTTGTGGTACTCCAACTCATGAATTGATCACAAACTCAACTTAATTCATAAACTTGCATTTAAATGAAGAACAGAGCCAAACTTTACACATAGTTCTTAAACTATTTCTCTTGGTCAATCTATCATGCTAACAAGCTCAAGTATATATAGAGTCTGAGAGGTCGACCACTGAAAGGGTGGACTCTCTCTCGAAACCAAAAAATTGTTAAATCTCTATTAATAAACAACAACTTTATTAAATTCATAGCTTGAATATAGGGGCAAGTTCCAATTGTTTGAATCAAAGTGTCAGAGGAACCATAGCAAGAGGGCGATAATGGGTAAAAGACCCATGTTCTAGTTTTGCCAAAAAATGCCCACAAGTATGCTAACGACCAAATATGTTGCGCTCTGAGTTCTGTAATGAGGACCAGATGAAGGTTCGGATGAAAGTTTATATCTGTCTGATATGTAATTTCGATTTGGCTCTCAATCCGTGTATAATTTCAAGAAACGACTTGTGAATAACCTAATTAAGAATATTATGCACAAAACCCATGTGCCATATTTTTCTGATTCAACTTCATTTTCCCACAAATTGAACTCGAAGTTAACTGCCTGGAAAAGCGCATGAAAAAAATTATGAACTATAATTTGTTCTCTTAATTAAATGTGCTTCAACAATATCTCTTAATTGTTACTATAAGATGTGGCACTTTCACCGTCTTTGCTTTCAGACCAGAACTAGTGTCAGAATGAGTGTTGGAATCTCAAGCCATTTGATCCTAATCCAATGTATGGAAACAACTATATCCCACAATATCAGGAATTAGTTTATCATTAATAAAACCATATAAAATACACCAAGAATAATAAATTAAGCACGAATTCACATGATTTGCTTTTATTTCTTTTAATGAAATGATTTAAATAAAAGACCAACATTTTAAAGTAAGAGTAATTTTTTGTGGTTAAATGTGATGACATAATAGTGAAATAAGGTGGAAAAAAGAATCAAATTTAAGAGCCCATCAGAACGTTTGGCATGTTTGGCACATTTGGTGATGTTATGGGCTTGAAGCCCCACTATATTACCTGATTTGGAGATGATGTGACACCCTTCTAGCTTGATGTCCTAGCATTTGGAGTATTTTTCATCGCACGCGCCACCTTGGAGAGGGATTTTATGGGCTTGTGTCCCATCATTTTGTTATTTTTGGAAAAAATCCTATGTGGGAAAAAAGACAAATTGATTTGCTAATTAAGCATTGTAACTTAGGTTTAGGCCTAAAATGATGGATTTAATTGTAAAGTGGACAAAATAGGTCTTGGTTTTCCTCATGTAAATATGAGTCAAGTCATTTTTCACAAAATCATAACTCATCACTTGGAAAATCACTCTTGGACTGGAATTTCGGTCCTCTTTGGCAATTCACTCTCTCTTATTTTTTGTCATAATGGATGCTAAACTTGTCTATTGGTGGAGTAAAGGCTAGAAACATCTCTTGGATGATTATTCTTGGAAAATTCTTAGAATTATTTGATAAGAGTTTTGCATGTTATCTCTTGGATTAGGTAAGGAATTTATGCAATCTTGTGTTTTTCAGCTTAATTTAAAGGTTATACAAATCAAACCCTAGGAGGAGTATAAGGGCATACACCCTCCATCAATAAATTTTCTTCTATTGTTATTGAAAGGGCTCAAGGATTTCTATAAGGAGTAAGAGGATTTACACCCTTGTATAAATACCTTGCTAGGGTTTATCTTCTCTAGGGAGAATGAGGGCTTACACCCCTAGAAGATTATAAAACCCTAGTAAAACTTGGATTTCTAAGCTAGATGATTTGGAAGTTTTTGTGTCTTATAATGGTTTAATTCTCAAAGAATCATTTTATTCTCTTTGTTACCTAGGCTGGTGTCTAAGAAAGAGACACCATTAACCCAATAGATAAGGCACTAATTGCATTGGAGATTTAATATTATTGCATTGGTAAATGTGAAATTTAAGAGATTGAATTGTTCAAGGTTGGATTTAAATTCTATATGCTATTGACTCTCTTGTCCTCCAAGGGCGTATTGATTTGCTAAGTGATTGTGTTGTTGTAATAAACATTAAGCTGCAATGATTAGGGCTGCAACAAAATTACTCTCATACTATTTTTCCACTTTTTTATTGTTGAAATTTTCATGTAAGGGCTATTGATTGGGTAACTTACTTGTTGATTTTGTTGGTTAAAGGTTGTTGATTTAGAAAAGGTTTTCCATAGCCATAGGGCTGTTACAATTCTTTATTGATAACACTTTCTTACAACCCTCATTTTTCATCTAATCAATTGTTTTAAGAATTAGAATATTATCTCTAAGTGCATGCTAATTTGTCGAATATTATACACCGATTAGATGATGTAATTTGCAACTATTATAACTTTGTAATTTATGATATATATTTCCTCATTGCTGCAATTTTGGGACAACAAACATAACTTGTCATTTCCCTCTTGTTTTAGGGATCCTTTCATCATATATTGTATTGGATTTGGTTTTCTAGCATTGGTTTTGCAAGTACCTTCCATTGACAACTTTTACTTGACCGATACTCAACCTCCATCAAGCCCCTAGAACCTTTTGTTGCAATCTATAGGGGTGTTTCATTTTTATTCTTGGCCTTCCCCTTTGCAATCCCCCTAGGGTCACCTGGGAAGTGTAATGTTCCCAAGCTGTTGCTTGCTTGGAAACCTAGGTTTTTACTGAGTTTTTTACTTGTCTTTTGTTTTTTTTGCAGGTCAACCTTCCATATTTGCGCTAGAAGGGTTATGTGAAGTTTTATGTTGTTCCAATTATAGAAGTATGAAAAAAATCACATCAAATAATAATATACAAGAGATATAACACAAGGGAATAACAACAACTTCAGATATGACCTTTATTTAGATAATATGATGATATTGATACAATAGATCTGCAGATCTAGATAGATACAAGAAGAATAATCAAGTTGGAATGATTGTTTCTCCAACAAGATCAAATACTGAAGAGAATAGCCTCCAAAGGCACCACAAACTCCTGAAGAAAGGGACAAGATCAATTTCTTTCCCTTCAAGGACTGGAACTACTCTCCCTAGCTTATTTGCGCACTTCATGTTGACTATAGCTCACCAGTATTTCAACCTCCCTCTTTTAGACCTCCAAACCATACCAAAATCACTAGAACAATAGACATGGGGAATACAAACCCCTTGGATGAGTATCTTGCTCATTGAAGGTTTTTTGGTCCCTCAAATGGATGGATCCTCTTTTTGCAGTGCGCCCTCCTCCTCTAAAACTTGTACCAAGCTCCCAATAAAATATCTGTCAATGAAACTTGTTATCCCCATTTTGTGGATAATTAAGGAGATTATGTATCGAGGCCTTTAGGTTGCAGATATGGAGTGTCGAGAGACTACATGACCAATAGTTCCCTTTTCATAGATGGAAAACCACTCACCACCACATATGGTCACAATTTTGCAAATAGCATCCACCACACCAACTGGCTTTTGGAAGGAAGTGGGCCTTGCTCCATGAGGTACAAGTCGGTATTATGGTGAGCATCATTTCAATATTTAAGCCATTTGATTATGTTGTATTTTAGATTTCTCTATATTTCATGATATATGGTTGGACATTATTCTTTTTTCTCTGCTTCACCTTGGTGGTTGACATTGTGCCTTAGTAAGTGGTTTTCCTTGGGGATGGGTTTACTACTAATAACTCCCTTAATGAGCCATCATACCATTCCTGACCATACTTTCCACTTTCCATCATTGTTCCCCTCCATTTCCTTATCTCTTGGGATTTTAGGGTGTATTGACCCAAGAATGGGTTGTCCCTCATTTTATGGGAAGAAGGGGTTGAAGGCCCAGAGGGGTTGAGGTTGGGTAAAAGATAAAAACCTTGTATAAACCTTCCATATTCTTCACCTAGGGATCACCCAAGAAAACAATGAAATGATTATCTTTGCGTAAAGGGAACCCATAATATAATAAAGAATGCTTAAAAGGTTAGTTTAAGGATAGGAGGTCCCATCACAAGCTGACTTATCATGTCCATGGATATCTAGTGGAATGACATTGCCATTATCTAGTCACCAAACCAGGGTAATGGTTCTTAGTTGCATGGATGAAAGAAATGGGGTCTCATCATGAGCCAACTTTATCATTCCCATTAGGTCTTTGTGGGTGACATTGTCATCACCTTGTCACCACGTCAAGGCAGTGACCTTCAACCTCTCCTTATGCTATATTGAAAGAAAATAAAGAAAGAAAGATAAAAGGTAATTGTTGGGCTTGGAAAAATTGCATTGCGGAGAAAGGTACTTTTGACCACCTATTTCAACTAGGTGTCAACGTCATGTACCGTGAATATATATGACCTTGTGCCATGACAAAGTTGAAAACTTATGGTTCAACAAGGTAATTTTTCCCCCAACACTTCTTTCTATGTCCACAAAATGTCCGCTCCCTTGCGGGGGATAATTTTGTAATATGTTAGCATGGGTCAAGTTTTAATAATTTAGTTTCATAAGACTTTATCATTAGGGAAGTCCTTTCATTGAGTGTTTTTTTCCTCAGGTAATTAATTTTGTTTTTTATCGATTTTAATTACTCTTGATTTTTTCACTCAATAATCCTCCAAAGTGGTGAAACGTGTTCTAATGATAGACCCCAATAGGTGAATAAGGTTTAAATATGTTGTAAATGACCATGATATACTTCTCCTAGAGTCTTGTGGAATTCCGTTAAGTTTTGATAGGATTTTTTAATAATTAAAATTTTCCGTAAATTGAAAATTTTAATTAATTTTGATGAAAAATGAAAAAATTTGGTCCTTGTGGATTTTTTATAGGGTTGGGAGTACTAAAAAAACATGGCTTATGAATCCCTACACTCTTGGACCAAGTTTCATCTCAATTGAACAATTTTAGCTAGGTCATTGTCCATGAGGAGTTCAAGTCAATAAAAAATCAAGAAATAATTGGCCAAGGTAAAAAAACCAAAAAATGTAAAAGTGTCTAAAGTCAAGAAAAGAGAGTGGGGAAATCATTTATAATGTATTTCCTAAGTTGGAAGAGTGAAAATCCACTTATAAAACCCCCCATGCCAAGTCAACAACCAAAAGTGAGTCTCCCTAGGGAAAAGTGTGTCCCCCTTCTTCATGAATTTAGGGGAAAGTAACAATTAAAGTGAAAAAGTGCTTAAAACCCTAAGTGCGATCTTCCTATAGACTAAACTCATGTTTGAACAAAAGGAAAGGGGTTTCCCCCCCTCACATCTCACCTGTCAAACCCTAACTCACTACAAAACCTTAAAAGTGCACCCCCTTGACTTGTTCTCTCTCTCTTGGATGGGTGACACTTGTAACTTATCCAAGAGGGGTCTTTCATCTCTCCCTCCTTTAAAAGGAATCAATCTCTCCTCGTTTTAACATCATTTTTCACAACAACTCTATTATGCCAAAATCTCTCCCCACTCTCTCTCATTCTCTCTCATTTCTCTCATGTAATTTTGTTGCAATTTTGCAATCATTCTTTTGAGAAATAAAGTGAAGCTTTGGAGGATCTCTTGGTGTTATTTGGTGTTCCGTTGGTGTATTCGTGGTTCTCTTGTAAGGTATTTTCTCTTGGTGAGGTAAGATTGTAGATTTTGTTTATTTTTTCTTCACATTGTTTTACTTGAAGAACCCTTAGCAAAGTATTTTGCTAGGGATAAATCTATAGTTGTATTGCTATAGGTTTATGTGATTTGTTTTTATTAGTGTTTGCAAAGTATTTTGTAGGCCTCTTAAAATATCTCACCTTCTTTCCTCATTGTGCATCAAGGGTTTACAGATTTGTAGATTGCCAAAGCTTGGAGGAGGAATTCCAAAGGCTTCATTTTTCTCCAAATAATTTTATGTTTTAATTTCAGCCTTCTATTTACTTATTTTTTGTTCATATTATAACTCAAGTCTTGCTAAAAAATTCAATTTTCAAGTTCATATTTTTAGTGTAAAAATTTATGTACATATCATAACACAAAACTAACATATTTGGGTGTTTTTTAACATTTTACAGCAAGCTTTCTTTGGTGTTTTATGCAGGTTTCCACCATAAAAAGAGGAGGTGTTTCCCAAAATAGGCAACTAGAGGATCAAGAGAACATTACTAAGATTTGGTGCAAAGCCCCTCTCTCTCTCACTTTCTAAAGATATTGTAAGAAACTCAAGAGAGTCTCTTGGGCTTGCATTTTCTATTTTTAAAATCTGTAAATAATTTTAGTTTTTTTCTCACACCATGCATTGTGCTTGGCTTTTCCATCCTTGCAAAATCGTTCCAGCTAGGATTAAAAATAATTTCCTAATTTTTACTTTAGTTAATTTTATCCACCTTTGTCACAAAATCAGAAGGTTTTGTCCTCCACCTTGTGCCAAATTTGTGCGGTTAATTTGTTTAAGTTATTTGTTTTAAGTAATTAATTTTTGTTTGTCCACACCTTGCATGTGAGTGGCTATGCCATCCTGCAATATCATGCTGACTAGCATATACAAATTTCTTTTGTTACAAAGTAAATAAATTTTACCCTGCCTTTGCCTCGTATTCTCCCCCCTTTCCACTTTGTGGATCTTGGGTAATAATAAAGGGAAAATAATTGAGTGATTAGTTTAATTAGGAACCCATTCTCCATTATTGTTTAGCCACTAAAATAACGTGACTTGTGGAGGCTAGAAGGGGTTGAAGCTGGGGATGGTTTCATGACACCAAGTGTCCTCCTTGTTGAGYGCCCAAGCACTTTGGACTTGACCTGCGGAGCTAGGGGAGAACCTTGTTGTTCTTCTTATTGAGCACCCAAAATTTCCTCTTGGATAAGGGATAAGGACTTGGGGTAGTCACATTACTTAGGTTTKAAACCTTTCACATATAAACCACTAAGCTAAAGAGAAACTTAAAATTAACTAAAAGCAACATAAACACTTGCACACCATTTACATTTCCTTGCAATTTATTTTCAAGTATTTACATTCCATTCATTTGTATGGAAGTTATCTTCATGTTTATATATTTATATTGATTTAGTTATAAACATTCTTTATTCATTCATTGTTTTAAAGTAATTGTATAAAGTTATTCATTGTGTGGATAAATTTATTTTTTTATTTCAAGTTGTAAAGACAACTTTTGTGAATATTTGTTCAATAAGTGGGATTTAATAATTTTTAGGCATGGTCTAATTGTTTATAAAATGAAGGTTTGTTTTTCATTGAAAGATTTCATATTGCATTGGTTGATTGTCATTAGGTTGGGTTTCCCTAATTAAAAAATTAATTAACTCCTAGAACATTTAATAAACCTTCACATAGTTTAATAGGGTCTACCCCCCTTGGCTTCTCTAGGAGTGAGCCTATACGGAAGGAGTCGAGATTGAGATGACAGTGAGTCTGGATTCAAGATTTTTCCTCCAAGGAAACACCAAATGGGTGGGAGACTTCTCCACATTTGTAGGTGTGTATTAGGACAGAAACATCTTTGGCGTCGTTATCAGGGACGAGTCTTTCTATTCTCGGAGTACAATTTATTTTGGTTTTAATTTTTGTTTTGTTTGATGCTTCTTTTTTGTTTAGAATAAAGTTGATCATTTGGTAACTCCACTTCAAAATAATTTGACAAATTATTCTTCAATAAGGAACTCATGGTTTTCTTAGCTTCATGGTCCCAGTCCATTTATGTAGACCTTTTTCTTTTTGTTTAGTGAATATAGTTAAAAAATGGATAATCTTTATAGACCTATTGGTTTTTCCGAAATAAGTGGTTATCCACATGTGATTCTAGAAAAAATATCTACAAAATCTCCCTTGTTTTCAAGGTAATAGTGTGGTTGATGCTAGACGTCATGTTTTGTTTCTTTCTCTTTGCTTTAATAAATGGTGTCACAATGGCTTACATGAAAATATAGGAATGCAATTGTTTATCATGTCCTTTGATGATGATGAGCTTAATTGGTTCATGAAACTCAAGGATAACCAGGTCAAAAATTACAAGGAATTTATTGATGCTTTTATGGAAAAATGGGAAGAGAAAGAACCCCCAGATATAAAAACAGTCAATTCAAATGTTAAGATTGATCCTTCAGCAGCTCCCATCGAGAAATTAATATACGTTATTAAAGCCACATAATTAATTTGTGTAAACCAGTTAAAAATATTGGTAGCTCACCTTGCCAGTGCATGTAATTACATCGAATATTCAAATCTTATAGAGATAGAAATTCATAGGGAACTTGAAGAGGAATTTTATTTGGAAATTTTGGAGAGATTGAGGATTAGTCATTGGTTGATCATGAGGAATTTGAGTTGGAAGTTGTTGAATATCCAGATAATTCAAATCCCCACCCTCGACAACCTTGATGCAAATAGTGAATCTATTTCCTTGACAATTCCATTTCCAACCTCTCAACCATCAGATGACTTAGTACAAGATAATTGGAAAATTGAAGGAAACTTCAGTTTACAAATTCTAGATCATTACAAACAGTGATTGAATTTGCACCATGATAGTCATATGCACAAATTTATCAAAATTTCACAAGGTTTTCCAAACTTCAAAGTTCGGTGGAATAAAGAAAGACATATGTTTCTTGGGTGGTCTATTTTCAAGAAAAACTCTAATTTGATAAGGATTGGAAAACGATCTTCAATGAGTCATCCCGAGAAGGGATGTTTCAGACATCTGAGGTCTTATTTCATCCATGACATGGCCGATCTTAATTCTTTCCATATTATCCATTTGGATGGTGAACCCTCAAGGTATTTTTAAAATGATGAACCATTTGGTGTCCAAAGAGGCACCCTCTGTAATATATCTCTAACCTTTCTCCTTTGATTCTTTCAATTTTCTCATTATTTCATTTATGTACATAGTTCATTGTATAGTCATTTCATTTATTCATTTATTGTCAATGTCATTTCATTTATTTATTATTCTTTCCACAAATGCACTTATGTTGGTTATTGGTGAGAAATTTGTTTTTCATATTCCGAGGTTCTCGCATGCTCTCCTCCCCAAAGATAGAGCACATGTCCCCATGGGAAGACAGATGTTTACCACCTATTTCAACTAAGTGTCAACGTCATGTACCATGAATATATATGGCCTCATGCCATGACGAAGTTGAAGACATATGGTTCAACATGGCAATTTTTCCCCTGACACTTCTTCCTATGTCCACGAAATGTCCACTCCCCCATGTGGGATAATTTTGTAATATGTTAGCATGGTTCAATTTTTAATAATTTATTTTCATAGTACTTTATCATTAGGGAATTCCTTTCATCGAGTGTTTTTTTTCCTCAGGTAATTAATCTTGTTTTTCAACGATTTTAATTACTCTTGAGTTTTTCATTCAATAATCCTCCAAAGTGGTGAAAGGTATTCTAATGATAGATCCCAATGGGTTACTAAGGTATAAATATGTTGTAAATTACCATGCAAGAATTCTCCTAGAGTCTTGCAAAATTCCTTTAAGTTTTGATAGAATTTTTTAATAATTAAAAGTTTCCGTAAATTGGAAATTTTAATTCATTTTGATGAAAAATGAAAAAATGTAATCCTTGTGGATTTTTTTATAGGGTTTTGAGTACTCAAAACAAATGTATTATGAACCCCTATACTCTTGGACCAAGTTTCAACTCAATTGGACAAGGTTTGTTAGGCATTGTTTAAGAGGACTCCAAGTCAGTAAAAAATCAACAAATAATTGGCTAAGGTAAAAAAATGAAAAATTGTAAAAGTGTATAAAGTCAAGAAAAGAGAGTGGGGAAATGATTTCTAATATATTTCCTAAGCTGTAAGAGTGAAAATCCATTTAGAATACCCCCCCATGCCAAGTCACCAACCAAAAGTGAGTCTCCCTAGTGAAAAGTGTGCCCCCCTTCTTCATGAAATTAGGGGAAAGTACAAATTAAAGTGAAAAAGTTCCTAAATCCCTAAGTGTGCCCTTAATATAGCATAAAATAATGTTTGAAAAAAAGTAAAGGGGTTTTCCCCCCTTACATCTCACCCCTCAAACCCTAACTCACTCCAAAATCTTGGAAGTGCACCACCCTTGACTTGTTCTCTCTCTTGGATGGGTGACACTTGTAACTCATCCAAGAGGGGTCTTTCCTCTCTCCCTCCTTTAAAAGGAAATAATATCTCCTAGTTTTGACATCAATTTTCAAAGCAATTCTATTATGCCAAAATCTCTTTCCACTCTCTCTCATTTTCTCTCATGTAATTTTGTTGCAATTTTGCAACCATTCTTTTGAGAAATAAAGTGAAGCTTTGGAAAATCTCTTGGTGTTATTTGGTGTTATCTTGGTGTATTATCAGTTCTCTTGTATGATATTTTCTCTTGGTGAGGTAACATTGTAGATTTTGTTTAGTTTTGCTTCACATGTTTTTACTTGAAGAACCCTTAGCAAAGTATTTTGCTAGGGATAAATCTGTAGTAGTATTGCTATAGGTTTATGTGATTTGTTTATGTTAGTGTTTGCAAAATATTTTGTAGGCCTTTTAAAAGATCTCACCTTGTTGCGTCATTGTGTAGTAAGGGTTTACAGATTTGCAGGTTGCCAAAGCTTGGAGGAGGAATTCCAAAGGCTTCATTTTTCTCCATATAAATTTTTGTTTTAATTTCCACCTTCTATTTACTTATTTTCTGTTCATATTATCATTCAAATCTTGCTAAAACATTTAATCATCAAGTTCATATTTTTAGTGTAAAAATTTATGTACATATGCTAACCCAAAACTAACATATTTGGGTGATTTTTAACATTATCCAACAATATTTATTTGTTGTTTTATGCAGGTTTCCACCATAAAAAGAGGAGGTGTTGCCCAAAATAGGGAACTAGAGGCTCATGTGAGCATCACTAAGCTTTGGTGCAAATCCCCTCTCTCTCTCTCTCTTTCTAAAGTTATTGTAAGCAACCCAAGAGAGTCTCTTGGGATTGCAGTTTCTATTTTTAATATCTGTAAATAATTTTTATTTTTTTCCCACACCTTGCATTGTGTTTGGCTTTGCCATCCTTGAAAAATCGTACCGGCTAGGATTAAAAATAATTTTTTGAGTTTTTCTTTAGTTAAATTTGTCCACCTTTGCCACAAAATTGGAAGGCTTTGTCCTCCACCTTGTGCAAAAGTTGTGTGGTTAATTTGTTTAAGTTATTTATTTTAAGTAATTAATTTTTGTTTTCCCACACCTTACATGTGTAACATCCCGCTCTTGCACACACTGAGAGAACTTATTCTTAGAGGACACTTGCTCGCAAGTGATCCGGATTATTATACTATTAAGCATTTGATTCTGATTAGGAGGCATTATGGGTTGATGACATGTTGTTTTGTTTCCTTGACATAGACAAGTGTCATTAACTCGGTTTTACTGAGTGTGCAGGATTTTGGACCTTGAGGATGCAGAGGCATCGATGGAACCCCTTGGACTCCAAATCGAGTCGGGGAGTGAACTATTAGGGTTTGATTGTTTTATATGTGATATTAGTGCATTTGATTAGATGATATGATTATGGATATATTTCTGACATGATTTGTTGATGATGTAGGCTGACAATAGCTTGCCGACCAGAATCACATGTGGAGTAGAGGGGTCACGCATGACTACCAGAGATGTTGAGGGAGAGGTGTAGACAACAGCCCTGCCACAACTTACTAGCACTCTCGTTGTGGCTCGAATTGTAGGTTAACAACTACCTAGTTCGAGACGACCCACGATGCCACGAGGGCTGACTGCGACAGTCGCTAACGATGATTCTAAGGGGCATGCAATAAGGCAGGGGCCTTATTCCTTAGAGGCCCTTAGTCTCCCACAAGATCACCTAGCGGAGTATTGACTCCATGGGTTTTTTATGTCTACCAAGTCAATCAAGAAGCAAGTGGCACCCTTGGAGCACCTAGTGCATCCTGAAGGGCACGTCGCGTTGTTAATTAAAAAAGGGATAAACCTAGATGGTAGTAGGATGATTAACGTGATGAGAAATATTTAAAACAAATTCCCTAATAAAATTTCGCCCAACCTAGGAAATTAATGTCTAGGCCTAAGAGATACTGGTGATAAAAATAAAAATATATATTTATATAACAATAACAATAAAAATAAACAAATAATAATGATAATCATCATTAACCATGTGATGAGAAAGGGGTAAGCAATTCATTAATTCATAAAAAAAATCTTTTGGGGGATGAAATTCAAAAAGGGGGAAAAGGGGAAATAATTGTTTTGTCTCATATGTTAATTAAAAATTTCTTAATAAAAAAGGAAAAAGAGAAAAAGTTCATTTTCTACACCTGCCAATTTGATTGTTAAATGAAAAGGTAAAGAGGGAAATTTAAAAGAATTAGGAAACTAGGAAAAAGCGGGAAACAAAAAAAGAAAGGGGAAACACAAGGAAAAAGAAGAAAGTCTAACTTAGTAAGGTATCTAGCATTTAAGAATTTTCTAAATTAAACTCAACAAGTAAGGGAATATGGGGACACCTAGGAGCGATTCTAGGAATGATTTTAGGTGGGTGAGGGAAATAGGGGTAACTAATTTATTAAGGAAATTAATTTATGGTGCAATGAAGGGATGGGTGACACATGTACAGGGAGGATTATTATGAATTAAATTAATGAACAATAAATTAAAAGGGATTTTGGGAAAGTAATTGACTTAGAAAATCTATATAAAGGAGGGAGGAGGAGGAGGATGGATCTCTTCTGTCATGTGTAATGTTACACTGCAGAAATTTATACTTGAATGACTCAGCTTGTGGGAGTTTGGATACCCAGCTCGGTGAGCAGTAGTAGCTTGGTCTTGCAAGGTGAGTTGGGAGCTAGCTGATTCTCTGGTTAGTGTGTGTGGCACCTTTGCGGCTCGGGGGGCTAAGGGGGAAGAAGAATACCCCTAGCATTGGCTGGGAGGTACCGGTGAAGTTTCATCAGTGGACAAGCGGGAGTTGCATAGAGAACGCAGGACATCAACTCGGAGCAAGCGACTTGGGCTACAGTATGCTTCCTTTATTTATGCATGGTAGATTGTTAGTATGAATTATGTTTTTAGTTTTTTATGTTTAATTGGGTAAAGAAAATGATTGTCTTAGCATTCTAGTTGATGACTAAAATTTCCCCCATAGCCTTTAGCTCGATGTTGATTGATTCCCATGGCCTTCGATCCCTTCCTGTCTTGACCGTCTTATGGTTTATTGATTTGTGATGATTGCGGTTATTTTTGCCTTCGTCCCTAGCTCATCAGTCCTCATCTGAGTAGTCGGCCAGGAGCCGAATCTACTGTCGTCACTTCGGTGTTGGCTCTTTCCCATAAAGAAGACTGTGTGTTGGCTATTTAAAGACCATGATTTTTTCCTTAAAGAAGACTGCGTGGTGGTTGTTTAAAGACCACGATTTTTGCCTTAAAGAAGACTGCGTGTTGGTTGTTTAAAGACCATGATTTTTGCCTTAAATAAGACTGTGTGTTGGTTGTTTAAAGACCATGATTTTTGCCTTAAAGATGACTGTGTTTTGTTGTTTAAAGACCACGATTTTGCCTTTAAAAAAAAATTCCTATATGATACCCTTGTTGCCTGGTGATTTCCCTTGGTGAAGACTACGATTGACTGGCGAATTTGTCGTTGAAGGACTGCGTTTTGCCCAAACATTTGCTATCTGATACCTTTGATGCATGGCGATTTTACCCTTAATGAAGACTACGTTTTTACCCCCTTATTTACCGCGAATTCCATTATTCAATTGCTGGATATATGTATGTTTATTGACCACAAATTTTCATTATTGACCGCAATTTTCATTATTTAATTTTCATTGCTGGATATATGTATGTTTATGTTAGAAAATGTATCTTCAGACCAGATTGATGTGATGTCTATATTTAGACAGAGATCGTTAATATTAATGGACTGTATTACTTTTAATGGATAGCATTCCATGCATTATTTAGACCACAGTGGTGGTTTACTGAACAAAGACTAATCTATATTGTTAATATTGTAAATTACATGCCCGCGATGAGGTTGAGACTCGTCAATGCTGATAATCTTGTTGGTCTTGTCAATGTAATTATACACTGTTAGTGTTGTTGATTTAAACTGGTTAACATTGTTGAAGTGATTAAAATAAACAGGTCTACATTGTTATTTAGTCTGGTGAATAGTGGTAATTACATGCTCGCATTACTCTCAGACTAACTCAGTTAGTGTGATAACAATTATTTATAATGTTGATATTGATTAATGTAGAATTTTCATTTAGACAACAAAGTTGATTATTTCATAAGCAGCGTAGATTAATAGTTCACTCATTTTAATGGCTAGTATGTAATTGTTAGTCATCTTTTTCAATTGTTAAGAACTTGTTTTAATTCACCCTTGATGACATTTACGACCATAGTAGCCTGATTTTAATTCAATCCTTCACACATAGGCTTCTTTCTTAACAGATAATGGTTTCGTTCATTGGCGATGTCCTGTAGTATCTTGCAAAACCCTTGGGATTAATGTCATCTTGCTTCTTGACTACCCATTGCTTGGGGGGCATAGGCGTAGTCACCCTGTCAGTTATTTTGGCCCTTGGCGCTGGATTTTCTAGAGTCCTTGGTCTAGGTAGGATGTGTCGCGCCAAGTTTATAGTCATGTCTAGCCCCTGGGGAAAATATCATTCATGATGAGGGGATCATTATGCGCCCTAAGGTATAGAGGCGAAGGATAACTCGACCGAAGTCTGTGCCTTTCGTGTGGTTGTTGTTGGCCGATGTGAGTTGTTGTTAGTGCTTAGTTTGTTATGCCTTGATGATTTTGGTTCACGTGTCTTGAGGCTCTAGTCATTGGTTGTCGAGGCCGTTGCGTCAGCATGGGGGTATTGTCACTTAGCTTGTAGGCGAGGTCATGTTGCGTTGGGCAGGTAGTCGTTCCTCCTTGTTGTTCTACGCATGTTTTGCCTAGTTTCCCTTGTGCTAGTGCATGGAGTCATAGTTTCTTGTTTTCTAGACGACGTGCTTGCATTCATCGTCAGTGGTGTGGTTAAACTATTGTCGTCATCACCTTCTTTCCTCTTAACAAAGAAAAAAAAAAATTCACTTATGCTTCGCTTCTAGTCGTAACGTTTTGGGGTTGTCACATGTGGTATCAGAGCGAGGTTCAACCCATGACTTGGGATCACTATGGCTTTCGTTGATAAGATTTTGATTATAATGTTGCTAATTGAGTTGACTTGTATTCGTGCAGGTAATCATGGTTAGAGGACGTCGCAGAGGCAGACGATGGGGTACTAGGGGATGAGGCGCGACGCCTCTAGTAGCATCCATGCCTGAGGGGTCTGACCCCCAGGGAGATGAAAAAATTGTCAGGTGGGAGAAGATAGCGGTGGGTGATGTGGTTGGAATGATGAGGTCTTTTCAGCGGATGTCTAAGGCACTGATCAGTCATTTGGACGAGATGAGGCTAGGGTGCCAACACCCCTGAGGGTCCACCGTGCCCTCTGGTCGGTATTGGTAGCATTCACTGCCAACTCGAGAAGGTCAAATTTCCCGAGTTCTTTGGTGCCGCTGATGGTGCAGCCATCGAGGCATGGTTGGAGAATATGGCGATGTGCTTTTCACTTCGTGACTATACCTCCAACACGAAGCTCTGCATGGAAGTCTTTCAACTAAAGGGGAGCACTCTTCTATGGTGGAAGACGCTCCTACCGCAGCTAAACATGGTCATCGAAGACGTGTCATGGGAACTGTTCAAGGAAAGGTTTTGAGAGAGGTACTTATCAGAGGAATTCATTGAGCGTCATCTTAACAAGTTCAACGCCTTACGATAGGGAAGCCATACGGTGCCCAAGTACGAGGCCCGTTTTATGGAGCTTCTCCGGTATGCTCTGCATCTTAATACTGAGAAACTTAAGGTCAACAGGTTCGTGTTCGGCCTTAATAGAAGCATATGTGCAAAGGTTAGGATTCTAATGCCTCAAACCTTGCATGATGTCATCCAGAAGGCCCTCATAGTAGAGGAGGAGCTTATCAGCGGGGGTTATAGTAGGACTCCAGTGAGACCAGCAGGGCAGGTGTCATCGGGTGCACAGCAGCATCAGGCACCAGCTAGACATACGCCGGGATATCGTGGCTTCCAGAGGGGATCCACTTTCACTACACCTCGGTGACCGAAATCTCAGTAGAGGACACCTTATCGGGGACCACAGCATCAACAACAACGTTGACCGCAACAGCAGCAATTTAGGCCTGTTCAATAGAATAGACTAGAATTCCAGGTTGGTGGGCCGTCATCTTCTACTGCGGGTACTAGGAGTACTGGACCAAAGAAGGGGTGTTGGACGTGTGGGGAGCCACACTACCAACACGAATGCAGTGTGGAGAGGACTAGAGGATCTGGATCAGTCGGACCCACTACCATGGTAGATATGGGCGAGGACCATCGAATTCATGCAGTGGTGAATAACTGTCGGGAAGAGCACTAGTCGACTGTTCTCGAGACGTCAGGTACCGTCGCTGACCAAACCCTTAGTATTTTTTTAGATCCCAGTGCTACCGAGAGTTTCATTTCTGGTGCAGCGCTAAAAAGGATTAAGGTAAAGGTAGTCGAACAGGATGAGTTTAGCTTCATAGAGATGTCTTCGGGAGCTAAACAGAAGGTTGGAGGAAAGGTTACGGGCTGTACCCTTAAAGTAGGATAGTTTTTCACCAGGGCCAACCTGTACATCATGATCTTAGGATCTTATGACGTCGTGATCGGTATGGACTGGTTGAAATTGCATGAGGCGATACTCGACTATAAGACGAAACGGTTGAGCTTGGTCAATGATGAGGGAAAAAGACGCGTGATTGTAGGATGAAACCAGGGAGTTTCCCTGAGGTTCATCTCTTCCTTGTAGCTACAAAAGAGCATGTGCAAGGGATGTAAGCTTTATGTGATCCTTACATTAAATGAGAAGGGAGTAGCAGAAGGTCTAGAACACCTTCTTGTGGTGAGAGAGTTTGCAGACGTCATTCTGGAGGAGTTGTCTGGGATGTTGTCGGAGAGGGAATTGGAGTTTACTATACACCTAAAACCGGGGAATGAACTGATATCTAGAACACCTTATCGGATGTTGACCCCAGAATTACAGGAGTTGAGAATGCAACTGAAAGAATTGCCGGACCTAGGACTGATACATCCAAGTGTGTCATCATGGGGTGCACCTATTATTTTCATACGAAGGAAGGATGGGTCATGGAGGCTCTGCATTGACTACCATCAATTGAACAAGGCAACGATCAAGAATCAGTATCCGTTGCCGAGGATAGATGATCTGTTTGATTAGATGAAGGTTGCGATGGTGTTCTCAAAGATCGATTTGCGATCAAGGTATCACCAGTTAAGGACCAAGGAGGATGATGTCCCTAACATAGCCTTTAAGACGAGGTTTGGACATTACAATTTTACTGTTTTACCATTTGGACTGACAAACGCCCCAAGGGTATTTATGAGTTTGATGAACGGGGTGTTCCACGAGTACTTGGACAAGTTCGTCCAAGTATTCATCGACGATATTTTGATTTAGTCTCAGACAACAGAGGATCATGACGAGCACTTGTGCTTGGTACTACAGTGTCTGTGAGAGCACAAACTGTATGGGAAGTTATCCAAACGCTCATTTTATCAATCAAAGATTCACTACTTAGGGCATGTCATCTCTGGCGAAGGTATCACCATGGATCCAGTAAAGGCCAAGGCTATTATGGAATGTCCTGTGCCGATGAACATCCCATAAGTACGTAGCTTCATGGGTTTAGAAGGATACTATTGACGGTTCGTCGAAGGATTTTCGAAGATAGCAAATCTGATCACATAATTGCAAAAGAAGAACAAGAAGTTTGTTTGGACCGAGAAATGCGCAGAAGCTTTTAGGAGGCTCAAGGAGCTATTGAAAACGACCCCGATACTAAAGGTCCCTGACATGGACGCAGACTTCTTGGTATGCACTGACGCATCCAAGGAAGGCTTAGGTGGAGTCTTGATGCAAGACGGACGAGTGATCGCTTACATCTCGAGGAAATTGAGAAGGCATGAGGAGAACTATGTGACGCACAATTTGAAGTTGTTAGCCATTGTATATGCCTTGAAGGTTTGGAGACACTACCTTGTTGGACAAAAAAATGAACTAAGGACAGACCACTGTGGACTACATCACATCTTTATGCAAAGCGACCTAAACACGCGACAACAACGTTGGTTAGAATTTCTTAGCGAGTATGACTTCGAGATTACTTACATAAAAGGAACAATGAACTGAGTGGCAGATGCATTGAGTCACGCATATTTTCGGTGTTTCCTCTTCAGACAAATCTACATGAAAAGATTCTAACTTTATAGCACGACGATGACTGGTACAAAGAGGTCTAGGATTTTATCAGACAAAACACAATGATGGTACCAAGATTTGAGGGATTTACATTGGACGACGATGGATTATTGAGGTTTAAAAATTGGATTTACGTACCACCGAACGACAAGTTGAGGAGATTGATCTTAAACGAGGCTCAAAGAGCAGTATACATGGCTCACCTGAGAGTCATGAAGATGAGGGCAGACCTTAAACCCTTATTATTCTGGAAAGGAATGAAGGAAGACATAGTCAACTATGTGGCCAGATGTCTAGAATGTCAGCAGGTAAAAGCCGAACATAGACATCTAGCAGGATTACTATAGCCACATGCTATTCCAAAATCGAAATGGGAGGTTATTTCGATGGATTTTATTATTGGATTTCCACTGATGGAAAGGAGACATGATTTGATTTTTGTAGTAGTCGACACTTTGACGAAGAGTACTCATTTTATTCCTATGCGTATGACGTATCAAGCACTTGACATAGCTATATTTTTCATAAGTGAGATTGTGAGGCTACATGGCATGCCTAAGAGGATTATATTCGATTGGGGATTGGTGTTTACTGTATGATTTTGGACTAGTCTCCAAGAGGCCTTGGGAACCCAACTTAACTTTAGTAATGTGTATCACCCAGAGACTGGCAAGCATACCAAACAAAGTAACTAGACCTCGGAGGACATGTTGCGCATGTACGTGATGGACCAACAAAAGCATTGGGAAGAATTCTTGTCACTGGTAGAATTCACTTATAACAATAGTTATTTAAGCACCATTAAGATGGAGCCTTTCGAGTTCCTTTATGGGAGATCGTGTCAGACACCTTTGATTTGGGATCGGCTTGAGGATAGGGTTCTGGTGGGACCAGAAGCGATCCAAGAAATGGAAGAGAAAATGCAAGCAATAAGACACAGAAATAAAGAAGCACAGGATCAGCAGAAAAGTTATGCCGACGCACACCATGTCAACCGTAGTTACGAGGTTGGCGATCGAGTCTTCTTTCGGGTTAAACCACATAAGAGTTCGATCAAGTTTGGAAAGGGAGCTATACTCTCTCTTAGTTTCATGGGACCTTTCGAGATTGTGGAAAGGAAGGGGCTCATGGCCTATCGACTAGCCTTACCTAATTCTTTGAGGCATATGCACGATGTTTTTCACGTTTCTGTTTTGAGACATTATATTAGTGATCCTACACACGTTATTGACATGAGTTCCTTGCAAGTATCGGACGAGGGGTCGCTCATGGCTGAGTCAATCCACATCATGGATCATTGTGTTCAACAGCTATGGCGTCGAGCAATAGATTAGGTCAAGGTCCAATGGGACAACTATAGTCCGCACTCGGCGACCTGGGAGGACGCATATTATATGCGCCAGCAGTTTCCATTTTTGTTTGATAGATAGACTTATGATACTGTGATACATATTATTTCGACACTTATACTGTGAAACTTTGGGATGAAGTTTAGACCAAGAGGGGGTGTATGTAACATCTCGCTCTTTCTCACACTGAGAGAACTTATTCTTTGAGGATACTTGCTCGCAAGTGATCCAGATTATTATAATATTAATCATTTGATTCTTATTATGAGGCGTTATGGGTTAATGACATGTTGTGTTGCTGCATTGACATAGATAGGTGCTATTGACTCAGTTTTACTGAGTGTGCAAGATTTTGGACCTCAAGGATGCAGAGGCATCGATGGAGCCCCTTGGAATCCATATCGAGTCAGGGAGTGAACTATTGGGGTTTGATTGTTTTATATGTGATATTAGTGCATCTGACTAGATGATATGATTATGGATATCTTTCTGACATGATTTGTTGATGATGCAGGCTGACGATAGCTTGCCGACCAGACTCACATGTGGATTAGAGGGGTCACGCATGACTACTAGAGATGTTGAGGGAGAGGTGTGAACAGCAGCCCTGCCACATCCTACTAGCACTCTCATCGTGGCTCGAACTGTAGGTTAACTACCACCTAGTTCGAGACGACCCACGATGTTGTAAGGGCCGACTACGATAGTCGCTCATGATGATTCTAAGGGGTGCGCAATAAGGCAGGGGCCTTATTCCTTAGAGGCCCTTAGTCTCCCATAAGATCACCTGGCAGAGTATTGACTCCAGGGGTTTTTTATGTCTACCAAGTCAGTCAAGAGGTGAGCGGCACCCTTGGAGCATGTAGTGCGTCCTGAAGGGTACATTGTGCAAGGGAAATGGAATAAGGTGAGTGGAACCCTTGGAGCACCTAGTGAATCCTAAATGGCATGTCGCGTTGTTAATTAAAAAAGGGATAAACCTAGATGGTTGTAGGACGATTAACGTGATGAGAAATATTTTAAAAAAAATCCCTAATAAAATGTCTCCCAGCCTAGGAAATTAAAGTCTAGGCCTAAGAGATACTGGTGATAAAAATAAAAATATATATTTATATAACAATAAAAATAAAAATAAATAAATAATAATGATAATCATCATTAACCATGTGACGAGAAAGGGGTAAGAAATTCATTAATTTATAAAAAATATCTTTTGGGGGATAGAATTCAAAAAGGGGGAAAAGGGGAAATAATTGTTTTGTCTCATATGTTAATTAAAAATTTATTAATTAAAAATGAAAAAGGGAAAAAGTTAATTTTCTACACTTGCCAATTTGATTGTTAAATGGAAAGGGAAAGAGGGAAATTTAAAAGAATTAGGAAACTAGGAAAAAGTGGGAAACATAAAAAGAAAGGGGAAACACAAGGAAAAAGCAGAAAGTCTAACTTAGTAAGGTATCTAGCATTTAATAACTTTATAAATTAAAATCAACAAGTAAATTATTAAGGGGGAAAGTCATTAAAACTTGTAAGGGAATATGGGGACACCTAGGAGCGATTCTAGGAATGATTTTAGGTGGGTGAGGGAAATAGGGGTAATTAATTTATGGTGCAATGAAGGGGATGAGTGACACATGTACAGGGAGGATTATTATGAATTAAATCAATGAACAATAAATTAAAATGGATTTTTGGAAAGTAATTGACTTAGAAAATCTATATAAAGGAGGGAGGAGGAGGATGATGGATCTCTTCTATCATGCGTAACGTTACGTTGCAGAAATTTATACTTGACTGACTTAGCTTGTGGGAGTTGGGATACCCATCTCAATGAGGAGTGGTTGCTCTGCCTTGCAAGGCGAGATGGGAGCTAGTGGATTCTTTAGTTAGTGTGTGTGGTCCCTTTGCGGCTCAAGGGGATAAGGTGGAAGAAGAGTACCCCTAGCGTTGCCTGGGAGGTACCGGTGAAGTCTCATCGGTCAGCAAGCGGGAGTTGCACGGAGCACGCGTGACATCAACTCAAAGCAGGCGTCTTGGGCTATGGTACGCTTCATTTATTTCTGCATGGTAGATTGTTAGTATGAATTATGCTTTTAGTTCTGTATGTTTAATTGGGTAAAGAAAATGATTGTCTTAGCATTCTAGTTGATGACTGAAATTTCCCCCATAGCCTTTACTCGATGTTGATTGATTTCCATGGCCTTCTATCCCTGCCTGTCTTGACCATCCTATGGTTTATTGATATGTGATGATTGCGGCTATTTTTGCCTTCATCCCTATCTCATCAGTCCTCTCCTGAGCAGTCGGCCAGGAGCCAGATCTACGGTCGTCACTTCGGTGTTAATATACCTATGGATCCAAATGCCTTGCTTTTCTGTGCGTGGATGATGAGCAAAGGATGTCATGCCAGTCGTCTACCTAGCGGAGTATTGAATCCATGGGTTTTTTATGTCTACGAAGTCAATCAAGAAGCGAGTGGCACCCTTGGAGCACCTAGTGCATCCTGAAGGGCACGTCGCGTTGTTAATTAAAAAAGGGATAAACCTAGATGGTCGTAGGATGATTAACGTGATGAGAAAGATTTAAAACAAATTCCCTAATAAAATGTTGCCCAACCTAGGAAATTAAAGTCTAGGCATAAGAGATACTGGTGATAAAAATAAAAATATATATTTATATAACAATAACAACAAAAATAAACAAATAATAATGATAATCATCACTAACCATGTGACGAGAAAGGGGTAAGCAATTCATTAATTTATAAAAAAAATCTTTTGGGGGATAAAATTCAAAAAGGGGGAAAAGGGGAAATAATTGTTTTGTCTCATATGTTAATTAAAAATTTCTTAATTAAAAAGGAAAAAGGGAAAAAGTTAATTTTCTACACCTGCCAATTTGATTGTTAAATGAAAATGTAAAGAGGGAAATTTAAAAGAATTAGGAAACTAGGAAAAAGTGGGAAACATAAAAAGAAAGGGGAAACACAAGGAAAAAGAAGAAAGCCTAACTTAGTAAGGTATCTAGCATTTAAGAACTTTCTAAATTAAACTCNACAAGCAAATTAGTAAGGGGGGAAGTCATTAAAACTTGTAAGGGAATATGGGGACACCTAGGAGTGATTCTAGGAATGATTTTAGGTGGGTGAGGGAAATAGGGGTAATTAATTTATGGTGCAATGAAGGGATGGGTGACACATGTACAGGGTGGATTATTATGAATTAAATTAATGAACAATAAATTAAAAGGGATTTTGGGAAAGTAATTGACTTAGAAAATCTATATAAAGGAGGGAGGAGGAGGATGATGGATCTCTTTTGTCATGCGTAACGTTACACTGCAGAAATTTATACTCGAATGACTCAGCTTGTGGGAGTTGGGATACCCAGCTCGGTGAGGAGTGGTAGCTTGACCTTGTGAGGTGAGCTGGGAGCTAGCTGATTCTCTGGTTAGTGTGTGTGGCCCCTTTGCGGCTCGGGGGGATAAGGGGGAAGAAGAGTACCCCTAACATTGGCTGGGGGGTATCGGTGAAGTGTCATCAGTTGACAAGCGGGAGTTGCCCAGAGCGCGCAGAACATCAACTCGGAGCAGGCGACTTGGGCTATGGTACGCTTCCTTTATTTCTGCATGGTAGATTGTTAGTATGAATTATGCTTTTAGTTTTTTATGTTTAATTGGGTAAAGAAAATGATTGTCTTAGCATTCTAGTTGATGACTGAAATTTCCCCCATAGCCTTTAGCTCGATGTTGATTGATTCCCATGGCCTTCGATCCCTTTCTGTCTTGACCATCTTATGATTTATTGATTTGTGATGATTGCGGTTATTTTTGCCTTCATCCCTAGCTCATCAGTCCTCATCTGAGTAGTCGGCCAAGAGACAATCTTACTGTCGTCACTTCAGTGTTAATAGACCTATGGTTCCAAATGCCCTGCTTTTGTGTGCATGGATGATGAGCGAAGGACGTCCTGCCAGTCGTCTACCCCTAATGATTGTCCTTGTTGACTTTAGTTATTGCCTTCTGGCGTTTGAGTACCTCTGTGTCTGATTGCCTAAACTCCAAAAGCCCTAGTGTCACCTTGAAGGATTACCCCTGTTTTTCCTTGATTGATAACCTCTGAGTTGAAGGCCCAATCTCTGCGTTTGTATCTTGATTGTGTTGCATTGCTAGAAATTATTGCTCTACGTTTGGGATCTGGAATGCATTTCCTTGCTGGATATTCTCTGCATTTTTTTTTAACCTCTGCACTCTAACATTTGAAGATGATTGAGATTGCTTTTCATTTTGTTTGCCTAGCAATTTTTCCACTTCTTAGGCTGCATTTCGTTTGATTTGGGAGCGAAATTTTTCCCGACGAATTTATATTTTTGGTCAGATTTTTTCTAGATTGCCAGGTGCCTGACAAGCTACACACTTTTCATTTTTTACCGCCAGTGTTTAATGGATTAAAACGAATTTACTTCTAGTCCTTAGAAGGTGTTTTTATAAATAAATAAACTCGACAATTTAATTTATTTGATTGTATTAATCTCAACAAATTTTGAATGCTTGCACTCAACAATTTTATCAAATTTATTTATTTATTTATTTTCTTGACAACAACTGTTTTAACAACATCGTTTTGGGCAGCTAGTAATCTGGTTAATTTACCTTTTATACGTAGCAATTATACCTTGAGATCGCAAATCGCCACCCATAATTGCCTGGTGATTTTACCCCCCAAAAAAAACTGGATTGGGTATCCTTACTGCTTGGCTCTTTCCCATAAAGAAGACTGTGTGTTGGTTGTTTAAAGACCATGATTTTTTCCTTAAAGAAGACTGTGTGTTGGTTGTTTAAAGACCACAATTTTTGCCTTAAAGAAGACTGTGTGTTGGTTGTTTAAATACCATGATTTTTGCCTTAAAGAAGACTGTGTGTTGGTTGTTTAAAGACCACGATATTTTCCTTAAAGATGACTATGTTTTTTTGTTTAAAGATCACGATTTTTCCTTAAAAAAAAAATTCTATATGATACCTTTGTTACCTGGCGATTGCCCTTGGTGAATACTGCGATTGACTGGCGAATTTTCCCTTGAAGGACTACGTTTTTCCCAACAATTTTCTATTTGATACCTTTGCTGCATGGCGATTTTACCCTTGATGAAGACTGGGTTTTTACCCCCTTATTGACCACGAATTCCATTATTCAATTGTTGGATATATGTATGTTTATTGACCACAAATTTTCATTATTGACTGCAATTTTCATTATTTAATTTTCATTGTTGGATATATGTATGTTTATGTTAGACAAGGTATCTTTAGACCAACTTGATGTGATGTGTAGATTTAGACAGAGATCGTTAATATTAATGGAATGTATTACTTTTAATGGACAACATTCCATGCATTATTCAGACCGCAGTGGTGGTTTACTAAACATGGACTAATCTATATTGTTAATATTGTAAATTACATGCCCACGATGAGGTTGAGACTCGTCAATGATGATAATCTTGTTGGTCTTTTCAATGTAATTATATATTGTTAGTGTTCTCGATTTAGACCGGTTAACATTGTTGAAGTGATTAAATTAAACGGGTCTACATTGTCATTTAGTTTGGTGAATAGTGGTAATTACATGCCCGCATTACTCTCGGACTAACTCAATTAGTGTGATAGTGATTATTTATAGTGTTGATATTGATTAATGTAGACTTGTCATTTAGACAACGAAGTCGATTAATTCATAAGCAATGTAGATCAATAGTTCACTCATTTTAATGGTCAGTATGTAATTGTTAGTCATCTTTTTCGATTGTTAAGCACTTGTTTTAATTCACCCTTGATGACATTTACGACCATAGTAGCCTAATTTTTATTCACTCCTTCACACTTAGGCTTCTTATTTAACAGATAATGGTTTCAGTCGTTAGCGATTTCATGTAAACCCTTGGGATTAATTTCATCTTGCTTCTTGACTACCCGTTGCTTGGGGGGCATAGGCGTAGTCACCCTGTCAGTGATTTCAGCCCTTGGCACTGGATTTTCTAGAGTCCTTGGTCTAGGTAGGATGTATCACGCTAAGGTTATAGTCGCGTCTATCCCCTGGGGATGACATGATTCCTGATGAGGGGATCATTGCGTGCCCTAAGGTATAGAGGCAAAGGATAACTCGACCGAGGTTTGTGCCTTCCATGTGGTTGTTGTTGGCCGATGTGAGTTGTTGTTTGCACTTAGGTTGTTACGCCTTCATCATTTTGGTTCACGCGCCTTGAGGTTCTAGTCATTGTTCATTGAGGCCACTGTGTCAGGATGGGGGTGTTGTCACTTATCTTGTAGGCAAGGTCATATTGTGTTGGGCAGGTAGTCATTCCTTCTTGTTGTTCTATGCATGTTTTGCCTAGTTTCCCTTGTGCCAGTGTGTGGAGTCATAGTTTCCTATTGCATGGATGGCGTGCTTGTGTTTGTCATTAGTGGTGTGGTTAAACTGTTTTCATCATCACCTTCTTACCTCTTAACAAAGAAAAAAAAAAAAAATTGCACTTCTGCTTCGCTTCTAGTCGTAATGTTTTGGGGTTGTCAAAACATGTGAGTGGCTATGCCATCCTACAATATCATGTTGGCTAGTGTATGAAATTTGTATTTGTTGCAAAGTAAATAAAATTTACTATGTTTTTTCCCTATATTCTCTCTCCTTTCCACTCTATGGATCTTGGGTAATAAGAAAGGGTAAACGATTGAGTGGTTAATCTAATTAGGCACCCATTCTCCATTACTGTTTGGACACTAAAATAAGGTGACTTGTGGAGGCTAGAAGGGGTTGAATCAGGGGATGGTTTCATGTCACTAAGCGTGCTCATTATTGAACACCCAAGCACTTTGGACTTGACCTGCAGAGGTAGGGGAGAACCTTGTTGTTCTTCTTATTGAACACCCATCATTTCCTCTTGACTAAGAGATAAGGACTTGGGGTAGTCACATAGATTAAGTTTGCAACCTTTCCAATCTAAACCACTAATCTAAACATAAAATTAAAATTAACTAAAAGCAACTTAAACACTTGTACAACATTTACATTTCCTTGCAATTTATTTTCAAGTATTTACATTCCATTCATTTCTATGCAAGTTATTTTCATGTGTAAATATTTATATTGATTTAGTTATAAGAATTATTTATTCATTCAATGTTTTAAAGTAATTGTATAAAGTTATTCATTGTGTGGATAAATTTATTCTTTTATTTCAAGTTGTAAAGATACATTTTGTGAATATTTGTTCAATAAGTGGAATTTAATAATCTTTAGGCACTGGTCTAATTGTCTATAAAATAAAGGTTTTCTTGTCATTGAAAGATTGCACATTGCATTGGTTGATTGTCATTGGATTGAGTTTCCCTAATCAACAAATTAATTAACTCCTAGAACATTTAATAAACCATCACATAGTTTAATAGGGTCTACCACCCTTGGCTTCCCTAGGAGTGAGCCTAGATGGAAAGAGTCCAAATTGAGGTGACGATGGGTCTGGATTCATTTTTTTTCCTCCAAGGACACACCAAGTGGGTTGGAGTCTTATCCACATTTGTAGGTGTTTATTAGGATGACAACATATTTGGCATCGTTGTCGGGGATAAGTCTTTATATTCTCGGAGTATGATTTATTTTTGTTTTCCTTTTTTTCTTTTTTCTTTCTTTGATGCTTCTTGTTTGTTTAGAATAAAGTTGATCATTTGGCGACTCCACTTCAAAATAATTTGACAAAGTATTCTTCAAGAAGGAACTCATGGTTTTCTTAGACTCATCCTTGAACTTGAAAGGTTTGGATGAAGTTAGCAAAGATTTATTCTCATAGGATCCTTAATAATTTTTGGGTCCCATTCCATTTTTGTAGACCTTTTTCTTTTTGTTTAATGAATCTAGTTTAAAAATGGATGATCTTTATATACCTATTTATTTTTCCGAAATAATTGGTTATCCACATGTGATTTCAGAAGGAGATTTACAAAGGTTTCCTTGTTTTCAAGGTAATAGTGTGGTTGATGCTAGACGCCATGTTTTATTTGTTTCTCTGTGCTTTAATAAATGGTTCCATAATGACTTACATGAAGATATATGAATGAAATTGTTTATCATGTCCTTTGATGATGATGATATTGATTGGTTCATGAAACTCAAGGATAACCATGTCAAAACTTACAAGGAATTGATTGATGCTTTTATGGAAAAATGGGAAGAGAAGGAACCTATAGATATAAAAACAGTCAATTCAAATGTTAAGACTGATGCTTCAACAACTCCCATCGATAAATTAGTGGAGGTTATTAAATACACATATTTCATCTGTGTAAATCAGTTAAAAATATTGGAAGCTCACCTTGTCAGTGCATGTAATTACATCGGATATTCAGATCTTATAGATCTAGAACTTCACAGGGAACATGAAGAGGAATTTCGTTTGAAAATTCTAGGAGAGATTGAGGATGAGTCATTGTTTGATCAGGAGGAATTTGAGTTGGAAGTTGTTGAATATCCAAATAATTTAAATCCCCACCCCCCTCCCAAAGAGCCAATCTCTTCAAAGAAAATCCTCGACAACCTTGATGAAAATAGTGAAGCAGTTTCCTTGACAATTCAATTTCCAACCTCTCAACCATCAGATGACTTAATACAATATAATTGTAAAACAGAAGGAAACTTCATTTTACAAATTCCAGATCATTACAAATAGTGGTTGGCTTTCCACCATGACAATCATATGAAGAAATTTATCAAAATTTCACAAGGTTTTCCAAACTTCAAAGTTTGATGGAATAAAGAAAGACACATGTTTCTTGGGTGGTCTATTATCAAGAAAAAATCCAAGTTGATAAGGCTTGGAAAAGGATCTTCAACGAGTCATCTCGGGCAAGGATGTTTAAGACATATGAGGTCTTATTTAATCCATGACATGGCCGGTCCTAATTCTTTCCATCTTAGCCATTTGGATGGTGAACCTTAAAGATATTTTTTAAATGATGAACTATTTGGTGTCCAAAGGGGCAACCTTTGTAACGCATCTCCAACCTTTCTCCTTTGATTCTTTCAGTTTTTTCATTATTTCATTTATGTACATAGTTCATTGTATATTCATTTCATTTATTCGGTTATTTCAATTGCATTTCATTTATTTATTATTCTTTCAACACATGTACTTATGTTGGTTATTGGTGAGAACTTTGTTTTGCAGATTCTGAAGTTCTCACATTCTCTCCTTCCCAAAGATCGATCACACGTCCCCATGTGGAGCTAGATGTTGACCACCTATTTCAACTAGGTGTCAACATCATGTACCATGAAGATATATGACCTCGCGCAATGACAAACTTGAAAACTTATGGTTCAAAAGGGCAATTTTACCCCCAACACTTCTTTCTATGTCCACAGAATGTCTGCTCCCCTGTGTGGGAAAATTTTGTAATATGTTAGCAAGGGTCAAGTTTTAAATTTATCGTTAGGGAAGTCCTTTCATCGATAGTTTTTTTTCCTCCGGTAATTAATGTTGTTTTTCAACGATTTAATTACTCTTGAGTTTTTCACTCAATAATAATCCAAAGCAGTGAAACGAGTTCTAATGATCGATCCCAATGGGTGAATAAGGTCTAAATATGTTTTAAATTACCATGCTAGACTTCTCCTAGAGTCTTTTGGAATTCCATTAAGTTTTGATAGGATTTTTTAATAATTAAAATTTTCCGTAAATTGGAAATTTTAATTAACTTTGATAACAAAAATGTACAAATTTGGTCCTGGTGGATTTTGTATAGGGTTGTGAGTACTAAAACAAAATGTATTATGACCCCCTACACCCTTGTACCAAATGTCATCTCAGTTGGACAAATTTTGATAGGTCATTGTCCATGAGGAGTCCAAGTCAGTAAGAAATCAACGAATAATTGGCTAAGGTAAAAAAGCCAAAATTTGTAAAAGTTTATAAATTCAATAAAAGAGAGTGGGGAAATGATTTATAATGTATTTCCTAAGTTGGAAAGTGAAAATCCACTTAAAATAACCCACCATGCCAATTCAACAACCAAAAGTGAGTCTCCCTAGTGAAAAGTGTGCCCCCCTTCTTCATTAACTTAGGGGAAAGTAAATATTAAAGTGAAAAAATGCCTAAAACCCTAAGTGTGCCCTTCCTATAGCCTAAAATCATGTTTTAACAAAAGGAAAAGGGTTTTCCCCCCTCACATCTCATCCCTCAAACCCTAACTCACTCCAAAACCCTAAAATTGCACCCCCCTTGACTTGTTCTCTATCTCTTTGATGGGTGACACTTGTAACTCATCCAAGAAGGGTATTTCCTCTCTCCATCCTTTAAAAGGAAACCCTCTCTCCTCGTTTTGACATTAGTTTTCACATCAACTCTATTATTCCAAAATCTCTCCCCGCCCTCTCTCATTCTCTCTCATTTCTCTCATGTAATTTTGTTGCAATTTTGTAACCATTCTTTTGAGAAATAAAGTGAAGCTTTGGAGGATCTTTTGGTGTTCTCTTGGTATATTCTTGTTTCTCTTGTATGGTATTTTCTCTGGTTGAGGTAAAATTGTAGATTTTATTTGTTTTTTTTTCACATAGTTTTACTTGAAGAACCCTTAGCAAAGTATTTTGCTAGGGATAAATCTGTAGTAGTATTGCTATAGGTTTATGTGATTTTATTTTATTAGTGTTGCAAAGTATTTTGTATGACTTTTAAAATACTGCACCTTCTTGCCTCATTGTATAGCAAGGGTTTACAGATTTGCATATTGCTAAAGCTCGAAAGAGGAATTCCAAAGGCTTCATTTTGCTCCATATAATTTTTTGTTTTAATTTCATCCTTTTATTTACTTATTTTTCGTTCATATTATCATTCAAATATTACTAAAAAATTCAATCTTCAAGTTCTTATTTTTAGTGTAAAAATTTATGTACATATGCTAACACAAAAATAACATATTTGGGTATTTTTAGCATTTTCTAGCAGGATTTCTTTGTTGTTTTATGCAGGTTTCCACCATATAAAGAGGAGGTTCTACCCAAAATAGGAAACTAGAGGCTCAAGAGAACATCACTAAGCTTTGGTGCAAAACCCCTCTCTCTCACTCACTTGCTAAAGCTATTGTAAGCATGCCAATAGAGTCTCTTGGACTTGAACTTTCTATTTTTAAAATATGTAAATAATTTTAATTTTTTGTCAACACCTTGCATTGTGCTTTGTTTTGCTATCCTTGCAAAATAGTGTCGGCTAGGGTCAAAAATAATTTTTTGACTTTTTATTTAGTTAATTTTGTCCAATTTTGCCACAAAATCGGAAGGCTTTGTCCTCCACCTTTTCCCAAAGTTGTGTGGTTAATTTGTTTAAGTTATATATTTTAAGAAATTAATTTTTGGTTTCCCACACTTTGCATGTGAGTGGATATGCCATCATGCAATATCGTGTTGGCTAGTGTATAAAAATTTATTTTGTTGCAAATTAAATAAAAATTAGCCCGTCTTTTCCCTGTATTCTCTCCCCTTGCCACTTTGTGGATCTTGGGTAATAAGAAAGGGAAAATGATTGAGTGGTTAGTCTAATTAGGCACCCATTCTCCATTATTATTTGGCCACTAAAATAAGGTGACTTGTGGAGGCTAGAAAAGGTTGAAGCCAGGGATGGTTTCATGGCACTAAGTTTCCTCCTTGTTGAGCACCCAAACACTTTGGACTTAACCTATGAAGCTAGGGGAGAACCTTTTTTTTATTCTTATTGAGCACCCAACATTTCCTCTTGGCTAAGAGATAAGGGCTTGGGTTAGTCACATAGCTTAGGTTTTCAATCTTTCACATCTAAACCACTAAGCTAAAGAAAACTTAAAATTAACTAAAAGCAACCTAAACACTTGCACAACATTTACATTTCCTTGCAATTTATTTTCAAGTATTTACATTCCATTCATTTCTATGCAAGTTATTTTCATGTGTAAATATTTATATTGATTTAGTTATAAACATTCTTTATTCATTCATTGTTTTAAAGTAATTGTAGAAAGTTATTCATTTTCTGGATAAATTTATTATGTTATTTCAAGTTGTAAAGATACCTTTTGTGAGTATTTGTTCAATAAGTGGAATTTAATAATCTTTAAGCATTGGTCTAATTGTTTATAAAATAAAGGTTTGGTTTTCATTGAAAGATTTCACATTGCAATGGTTAATTTTCATTGGGTTGGGTTTCACATAGTTTAATGGGGTCTACCCCCCTTGGCTTCCCTACGAGTGAGCCTAGACTGAAGGAGTCTAGATTGAGGTGACAATGGTTCTGGATTCATTTTTTTGCCTCCAAGGACACACCAATTGGGTTGGAGACTTCTCCATGTTTGTAGGTGTGTATTAAGATGACAACATGTTTGGAATCATTGCCAGGGATAAGTCTTTATGTTCCCAGAGTACAATTTCTTTTGATTTTCCTTTTTTTTTTGTTTGATGCTTCTTGTTTGTTTAGAATAAAATTGATCATATGGCGACTCCACTTCAAAATAATTTGGCAAAGTATTCTTCAATAAGGAACTCACAGTTTTCTTAGCTTCATCCTTGAACTTGAAAGGTTTTTGGACGAAGTTAGCCAAGATTTATTCTCGTAGGATCCTTAATAATTTATGGGTCCCAGTCCATTTCTGTAGACCTTTTTTTGTTTGTTTAATGAATCGAGTTTGAAAATGGATGATCTTTAGAGACCTATTTATTTTTCCAAAATAAGTGGTTAGCCACATTTAATTCCAGAAAAAGCTTTACAAAAGTTGCTTTGTTTTCAAGGTAATAGTGTGGTTGATGCTAGACGTCATGTTTTGTTTGTTTCTCTTTTCTTTAATAAATGGTGTCACAATGCCTTACATGAAGATATAAGAATTAAATTTTTTATCATGTCCTTTGATGATGATGATCTATTGGTTGACGAAACTCAAGGATAACCAGGTCAAAACTTACAAGGAATTGATTAATGATTTTATGGAAAAATGGGAAGAGAAGGAACCTCCAGATATAAAAACAGTCAATTCAAATGTTAATATTGATGCTTCAACAACTCCCATTGAGAAATTAACAAAGGTTATTAAATTGGTTAAAAATTTTGGAAGCTCACCTTGCTAGTGCACGTAATTATATTAGATATCCAGATCTTACAGAGCTAGAACTTCACAAGGAACATGAAGAGGAATTTCGTTTGGAAATTTTGGGAGAGAATAAGGATGAGTCATTGGTTGATCAGGAGGAATTTGAGTTGGAATTTGTTGAATATCCAGATAATTCAAATCCCAACCCGCCTCCCGAAGAGCCCATCTCTTCAAAGAAAATCCGCAACAACCTTAATGAAAATAGTGAAGCAGTTTCCTTGACAACTCCATTTCCAATCTCTCAACCATCAGATGAATTAATATAAGATAATTGGAAAACGAAAGAAAACTTCAATTTATGAATTCCAAATCATTATGAATAGTGGTTGGCTTTCCACCATGACAGTCATATGCATAAATTTATCAAAATTTCACAAGGTTTGCCAAACTTCAAAGTTTGGTGGAATAAAGAAAGACACATGTTTCGTGGGTGGTATATTCTCAAGAAAAATGCCAAGTTGATAAGGCTTGGAAAAGGATCTTCAAAGAGTCTGTTAACACTGAGTAAATTGTTTAGCTGAACAAACAACTTACAAAGGTAACCACAAAACCACTTTAGAACTGGACACTAGCCTATTCAGTTCAAAGAGGGATCTCTCTTGTCACTTAGTCTCTAACAGATATGTTTTCTTGCTATATTGATGGCTAGGTTTTGATGGATTGGAGAGATTTTTATAGAGTTTTGTTGGCAATAAGGAGAAGGATATCTTGGGAAATGGAGTGAACCTTTGAAAATGAATGAAAACAATGACTAGTAGGTGGAACTCTTCAGAGAAACAAAGGCTAAGTAGGTGATGTACTTTTGGTTTTAAATTTGTTGTGTAGGGTGAAAGAAGAATGAAACATATAACAAAATCAAAGCACCATGAAAGATGAATTCGGACAAGTTAAGAAATAAACACAGAGTTTAAATTGATTAAATCTAAAGCACCATTAAGATGAATTTCATACCCTTTAATCTTCAATCTAAACAAATGAAAAGAAGATGAAAAATAAGAGAACAAGATGTACATACAAATACTAGAACACAGACTTCAGGCCACCACCATTAGAATCTTTGTCTTGAAAAAGTTCTGGACTTCTGCATTTGTATTTCATTCAGATTCAAAATATTTTTACAATATCAAGCAAAATGTCCTTTCTTCTGCCAACCCCTTTTTACATCAAAAGTGATCAAATATATAAGATATATTTCCACACTAGGATACTAGGAGTTGAACTACTACCACCTATAATTATGGATCTGGTTACATTGAAGGAGAACAACTCCTAAACAACTTTACTAAAAATAGTAAATCATATTTTGACCATCTTAAATGTAAAACAAAATATCTTTTACAATAATGGATCTTGAGTAAAATTCGAATATGTTGTTGTGATGAATCACCAAGTACATATGGAAACCACTCTGAGGCATCCCATGCGTTCTTGAGAAACTCTTCCACCTTTGTGTAGAAAACTCAAGCTATTGTTGTGCAAGTGCTACCTACAATGTTTTCGTAGAGCACTTCATTTTGTTGAAACTCGTGTAGATCCTAGTGGAAGCGACTCATTGGAGACCTGTGTTTACCTCAAATATTGTATAACAATCACCTCATGTTGTCCTTTCTAATCATGTTTGCCTATAACATTTTCATGGTGAGAGCTCGCTATGCAAGTGTTGTGTATGAAAGTTTACGAGTCCAAAAACTTCAACTGTGCTTAGGAGGTGGCTTTATGCTGTCATCCTTCTCTAAATCAGAGGTACAGGGAATGATTTTTTATTTTTTATAACACATATTGAACTTGATAACATCCTCCCTCTTTTATATCACCATTGAAGTTTAACTTTTGTATAGTGATCAAAATTCCATCTAAACACCCAAAATCTTGTAGTGACTCTTTTCCCCAAAAAGACAAAATTATGAGGTTTCTTTAATCATATCTCTGCTACTTCTACAATTAGTTCAATCCTTCTTATGGATTCATCATTTAGCTTCATTTTTTGCTTGAGATACATGTTTTCCTTTCTTAATGTGAATTTTTTCACTTTCAATTTTCCTACTTGCCTAAGCAGTGTTGCATTTCTTCTCATTTTGGACTGGGCACTAGAAAGGGATGTACAAACATCATCTATGGCTAGTTTTCATTCTTGAAAGTGTTTCATTATTTTGTCCTTCGATATCCTTTTTTCTTCCCTGAGCTAAATAGTTTGGTCTTAGGCTTCCCTTAACTGCTTGTTGAGCCATTTTACAATTTTGTCTCCTTTTCCGGGTGAAGTGTGAGGTTTCTCAATTTCTACAGGCTGCTTTGTGCAGCTAAACTCACCTTTTTGGTTGAGGATCTTGTCAGGGGAGCTGTAGTTTTGGCCAAAACTGTTGTCTTAGATATTTTCATAACTTCCCTTCCCTTTGAGATTTTCTTCTTTGAGGATGCTTTAAATGGTGATGGTTGAACATCAAGAACCTTCTCAACCAATTTTATTTTCAATTCTCTGCTCTCTTGGTAGAATTGAGATATGACATGATGATCCTCTTTGAGTTAATCTTGCATCTCTCTGACTTCTTTGTCCCTTTCTCTCGACTGCATTTGGTCTACATCCATCTCTTGAGTTGAAGGTTCAACAAAATATTTCTGCAAAGTGGGTGTGGGAAGCCTTCTAGCAATTGACATGGTGGTTGGTCTGCTGGTTGTTTGTGTCTCCTTTCACTCATCAGTGAAATGTAGCCTCCTACCCTTCTTCAGAACTAGATTACTTGGTGAAGGGCCCTCGCTCTCCTTTCCTTTTCCTTTTCCCTATTCTGTATCACTTCTTCCTTTTCCACCTGAACTGTTAGAGGTCAGTATTTCTGCAGATAAGGGGGTATCTCTTTTGGGGTCTAAGGGGATATTTGTCGAGGCTAAGAAGGAGTCCCAATCCCTGTTCAATTTTCTAAGATCCTCAACCACTAGCATCTTTACCAAGGAAAAGTGAAACAAGCTACTTTTAAGTTGGTCAACCCTAGCTTGGACTTTATCTGCCATTTTACCTAAGCTTCTATACAGGTAAAAAGGTAAGTTTAGGGGGCTCTTTCCTATGAAATTCATGAGGAGTCTTATATGGTACTAGTATACCATATCAAACATACCCTCACAAGTGAAATACCTCTGGATTACCCTTAACAACTTCTCATAGGGCTACAAAACATACTCCCTGAGGATAGTGGCACCAATATTATGCTTTTTATACATAGGCTTGAGGAAATAAATGTAAAACACATTATCAAGAGGCATACCTTTAAACCATTTTTCTCCTTGGATTGGAATCTCTGTTGCAACAACTATTGTCTCCTCTGACACTGGGAAAATTACCTCAGCAATTTTTGTTTGGACACCATTATAATTTAGGGAAAACTCCTTTGTTAACTGTAGTTTATATCCTTGAATCTTCTCACAAAACCTTATGCACCGTCCTGCTCAAAAGACACTCTGAATGCAGGGTCTGAATTTACCAAATTCAGACTCTGTGGCTCATACCTCAGAACGTTTCCTCCTCTTTATTTCTTATTCTCCTTTGTTTTCATATCTCTGTGGATTTTTCTACAAGATGAACTCGAAACTATTACAAAAAGATGGGACTACGAAACTCAGAAGACAAGCTTGCGCAGTAGTTTAGTAGGGATATGGTTTTTTCTTGAAATAAGTGTAACAAGATTTCATTGTATGCGAGGAAAACTATTCATGAGATAGGCTAGCATAAACAACATGTTTTAATGATTTTTACATAGTAATACAAAGAACAAGGAATGTGTAGAAAAAATCACAGCAACAGTCTTTGTGTAGTGAGGAATACTACACAAATTTTGCGTAGTAAGGGGAGTCTACACAAGATTTTCATAGAGAGGGAATTGTTTGAGTATCATAGGATTTTGAAGCTTGCTTGAGAGGTTATGGCTTATGCACAGGTCGAGGGTGCATGAAAATGGAAAAAAAGGTGGCAAATATGCATGTACAAGTGGATAAAGAGAGGATTTAAAAATGAAAGTACTTGTTTATAGATGATAGGACTTCCCAAGGTAATTCAAGTAACTTGTGCAGCGAATTTGAGCAGCGCGTACATGTTTTGAGCTTTCCAATGGTACAAATGACATGACACGTGATTATTGTCCCTTTTCTGACCTCATCAGATGTTATGATGAACAATGATACCTTTGACATGACTTTCATCCCTAACCAATGACTTGACTTTGACACATAATTTCCCATTTTGTGACTCGATTTCAAACTAGGAAAACAAGGACCTTTACAAATATTTCAACATGATGGATTCTTATACCCCTTTGATTCCTTGTTTTTTCATGATGGTGTATGATGAAATAGACACAAAACCTTTTGAATCAGACCTATGACTTGACTCTTCTTTGACATGCATATTTCCCTTTATTTGATCAATGACCTAATGATTTTAAATCATCTCATGAAACAGAACACAATCACTGTAACTTATTTAGGAATTCCTTGGTCTATCTAATACCAATGCATGACTATGAAAACTAAGAAAAAACCTTTAACCCTACACCAAAATAAAAAGATGGTACCAGAGTCATCCTGGGAAGGGATGTTTCAGACATCTAAGGTATTATTTCATCCATGACATGGTCGGTCCTAATTATTTCCATATTATCCATTTGGATGGTGAACCCTCAAGCTATTTTTCAAATGATGAACCATTTGGTGTCTAAAGGGGTGCCCTCTGTAACGTATATCTAACCTTTCTCTTTTGATTCTTTGATTTTTTTCATTATTTCATTTATGTACATAGTTCATTGTATGGTAATTTAATTTATTTGTTTATTGTTTATTGTCAATTTCATTTCATTTATTTATTATTCTTTCCAAACATGTACTTATGTTGGTTATTGGTGCGAACTTTGTTTTGTAGATTCTGAGGTTCTTGCATGCTCTCCTTCCCAAATATTGAGAACATACCCCCATGTGAAGCCAGATTTTGACCACCTATTTCAACTAGGTGTCAACGTCATGTACCATGAAGATATATGACCTCACTTCATGACAAAGTTGAAGACTTATGGTTCAACAAGGAAATTTTGCCCCCAACACTTATTTCTATGTCCACGGAATGTCTGCTCCCCGCGTGAGATAATTTTGTAATATGTTAGCATGGTTCGAGTTTTAATAATTTAGTTTCCTATGACTTTATCATTAGGGAAGTCCTTTCATTGATTGTTTTCTTTCCTAAGGTAATTAATCTTGTTTTTCGGTGATTTTAATTACTCTTGAGTTTTTCACTCAATAATCCTCAAAAGTGGTGAAATACGTTCTAATGATTGATCCCAATGGGTGACTAAGGTATAAATATTTTTTAAATGACCATGATATACTTCTCCTAGAGTCTTACGGAATTTCGTTAAGTTTTGATAGGATTGTTTAATAATTAAACTTTTCTGTAAATTGGAAATTTTAATTAATTTTGATGAAAAATGTACAAATTTGGTTCTTGTGGATTTTTTTGTAGGGGTATGATTACTCAAAAAAAATTCTTATGACCCCCTACACCCTTGGACCAAGTTTCAACTCAATTGGACAAGTTTTTCTAGGTCATTGTCCATGAGGAGTCCAAGTCGGTAAAAAATCAACAAATAATTGGCTAAGGTAAAAAAGCCAAAAATTGTAAAAGTGTCGAAAATCAAGAAAAGAGAGTGGGAAAATGATTTATAATGTATTCCCTAAGTTTGAAGAGTGAAAATCCACTTAGAATACCCC
>JASDQU010738294.1:113530-128680 GCA_032191745.1 Picea mariana
AGTGAGTCTCCCTAGTGAAAAGTACGCCCCCCTTCTTCGTAAACTTAGGGGAAAGTAAAAATTAAAGTGAAAAAATTCCTAAAACCCTAAGTACTCCATTCCTAAATCCTAAACTCATGTTTGAACAAAAGGAAATATGTTTCCCCCCCTCACATCTCACCCCTCAAAACCTACCTCACTCCAAAACCCTAAAAGTGCACCTCCCTTGACTTGTTCTCTCTCTCTTGGATGGGTGACACTTGTAACTCATCCAAGAGGGGTTTTTCCTCTCTCCCTCCTTTAAAAGGAATTTCTCTCTCATATTTTTAACATCAGTTTTCACAACAACTCTATTATTCCAAAATCTCTCCCCACTCTCTCTCATTCTCTCTCATTTCTTTCATGTAATTTTGTTGCAATTTTGCAACCATTCTTTTGAGAAATAAAGTGAACCTTTGGAGGATTTGTTGGTGTTCTTTGGTGTTATGTTGGTGTATTCTTGGTTCTATTGTATGGTATTTTCTCTTGGTGAAGTAACATTGTATATATATTTTTTTTTCTTCACATTATTTTCTTGAAGAACCCTTAGCAAGGTATTTTGCTAGGGATAAATTTCTAGTAGTATTGCTATAGGCTTATGTGATTTTCTTTTATTAGTGTTTGCAAAGTATTTTGTAGGCCTTTTAAAATATATCACCTTATTACTTCATTGTGTAGCAAGGGTTTATAGATTTGCAGGTTTCCAAAGCTTGGAGGAGGAATTCCAAAGGCTTCATTTTTCTCCATATAATTTTCTGTTTTAATTTCAGCCTTCTATTTATTTATTTTATGTTCATATTATCATTCAAATATTGCTAAAAAATCCAATCTTCAGGTTCAATTTTTTAGTGTAAAAATTTATGTACATATGCTAACACGAAACTAACATATTTGGGTGATTTTTAGCATTTTCCAACAAGTTTTATTTGTTATTTTATGTGAGTTTCCACCATAAAAAGAAGAGGGGCTGCACAAAAATACGCAACTAAATGCTCAAGAGAATATCAAAAAGATTTGGTGCAAAGCCCCTTTCTCTCTCTCTCTCATTTTCTATAGCTATTGTAAGCAACCCAAGAGAGTCTCTCGGGATTGCACTTTCTATTTTTTAAATCTATAAAAAAAATATATATTTTTTTTCCCACACCTTGCAATATGTTTGGCTTTTCCATCCTTGCAAAATCATATCGGCTAGGATTAAAAAACAAATTCTGATTTATGCTTTAGTTAATTTTATCCACCTTTGCCACAAAATCGGAAGGATTTGTCCTCCACCTTGTGCCAAAGTTGTGTGGTTAATTTGTTAAATTTATTTATTTTAAGTAATTAATTTTTGTTTTCTCACACCTTTCATGTGAGTGGGTATTCCACCCTGCATATCGTGCTGGCTAGTGTAGACAATTTTTTTTTGTTGCAAAGTAAATAAAATTTACTCTGTCTTTTCCATGTATTCTCTCCCCTTGCCACTTTGTGGATATTGAGTAATAAGAAGGGGAAAATGATTGAGTGGTTAGTTTAATTAGGCACCCATTCTCCATTATTATTTGGCCACTAAAATAAGGTGACTTGTAGAGGCTAGAAGGGGTTGAAGTCGGGGACAGTTTCACGGCACTAAGTGTCCTCCATGTTGAGCGCCCAAACACTTTGGACTTGACCTGCAGAGCTAGAGGAGAACCTTGTTGTTCTTGTTATTGAGCACCCAACATTTTCTCTTGGCTAAGGGATAAGGAATTGGGGTAGTCACATAGATTAGGCTTGCAACCTTTCACATATAAACCACTAAGCTAAAGAGAAACTTAAAATTAACTAAAAACAACATAAACACTTGCACAACATTTACATTTCCTTGCAATTTATTTTCAAGTATTTACGTTCCATTCATTTATATGGAAGTTATTTTCATGTGTAAATATTTATATTGATTTAGTGATAAACATTCTTTATTTATTCATTGTTTTAAAGTAATTGTATAAATTTATTCATTGTGTGTATAAATTTATTCTTTTATTTCAAGTTGTAAAGATACATTTTGTGAATATTTGTTCAATAAGTGGAATTTAATAATATTTAGGTACTGGTCTAATTGTTCACAAAATAAAGGTTTGTTTGTCATTGAAAGATTTCACATTGTATTGGTTGATTTCCATTGGGTTGGTTTTCCCTAATAAAAAAATTAATTAACTCCTAGAACATTTAATAAACCTTCACATAGTTTAATAGGGTCTACTGCCCTTGGCTTCCCTAGGAGTGAGCCTAGACAGAAGGAGTCCAAATTGAGGTGAAAGTGGGTCTGGATTCAGGTTTGTGCCTCCAAGGACACACCAAGTGGGTTGGAGACTTCTCCACGTTTGTAGGTGTGTATTAGGATGACAACATATTTGGCACCATTGCCGGGGATAAGTCTTTCTATTCTCAGAGTACAATTTCTTTTGGTTTTCCTTTTTTTTTTCTTTGTTTGATGCTTCTTGTTTGTTTATAATAAACTTGATCATCTGGAAACTCCACTTCAAAATAATTTGACAAAGTATTTTTCAAGAAGGAACTCATAGTTTTGCTTAGCTTCATCCTTGAACTTGAAAGGCTTTTGGACAAAGTTAGCTAAAATTTCTTCTCGTAGGATCCTTAATAATATTTGGATCCTAGTCCATTTATGTAGAACTTTTTGTTTAATTAATCTAGTTTAAAAATGGATGATCTTTAAATACCTATTGATTTTTCTGAAATAAGTGGTTATCCACATGTGATTCCATAAAACGATTTACAAAAGCTCCCTTGTTTTCAAGGTAATAGTGTGGTTGATGCTAGACGTCATGTTTTGTTTGTTTCTCTTTGGTTTAATAAATGGTGTCACAATTCCTTACATGAAGATATAGGAATGAAATTATTTATCATGTCCTTTGATGATTATGATCTTGATTGGTTCACGAAACTCAAGGATAACCAGGTCAAAACTTACAAGGAATTGATTGATGCTTTTATGGAACAATGGGAAGAGAAGGAACCTCCAGATATAAAAACAATCAATTCAAATGTTAAGACTAATGATTCAACAACTCCCATGATCTAGGTGGATATTGGTGGCCACCCACCTTTTCCAACTTGCTCAAAACAATTTTCTGGCAATTTTGGCAATTTACTATTTTTAGCAGTTTTTAACTTCTGTGACCATTTTGAGGGCCTAAATGAAGGTTTTTCAGGATCGATCTTATTAATTATAGCCAAAGGCTTGGAATGATCCCCCAAAATGAATCTCATTGACGATACCTTTCCAACGGGCTATCGTGCGCCTAAAACGAAGATCTTATGCAAAAGTTACGACTCTAGGAAGTTGATGTACTAACTTACCCAAACGGGGCCCACATGAATTTTGGCGCTTCATCTCCTAGGGTTAGGTTTTTGGATGTATAAGGTTTTTGAAATTTCTGTTTATTGTAAAAATGCCTTCAGAGCCTCATTGTAATCATCTTCTTGTGAATGAGTGAAGTCGTCACATCTCTTCTCAAAGATAAGCCGCCACGATTCCAACAAGCTCGTTTTCCACTGCATTTTATAGTTTCAGCTTATTTCCTTATTGAATAGAAAACCAGTTTTACTGTATCTCTGTTATTTTTTGTTAAGAATATTTTAATAATATGTATTCATTTTGTTCTGCTCATAAAATCTAGATCAGTGGTATCAGAGCGGTCAGCTCCTTGTCATATTAATGTATGTTCCCAATGAGGTCAGGGTACAAAGAATTGGGTCTCGAGATTGTTTCGCTTGAGGACAAAATGTCTCGCACGCCCAAGCGACCTCTCATGGTAGGAGAAAATAAATATGATGGGACAGGAGATCCTTTCAAAATGTTTCTTAAGGAATCCCTCACACAACAGAGGAATGAGATGATGGATAGTTTCACACAAATCCTTTGGCGGCTACCAACATGCGATGCATCTTCCTCAAGTGAAGGCGCTGCCCCCTTCAAGGTACAAATAAAGTTTGATATTTCTATATTTGAAGGTCAAATAGACTCAGATGTTGTAGACAAGTGGTTGAATCTAATAGAAGGGTATTTTTCTGTCCATAACTTTTTGAATAGAGAAAATATTACTTTTGCACTCCTCAAAGTCGTTCCCCGTGTCAAAGATTAGTGGGAAAATTTTTGTGAGCAAAAGGAAATATAGGAAACTTAATTATTTATAGTCGTGACCACCTGGGAGTCCTTCAAGGATGCTATTAAGGAACAATAATACCCTGTCAGAAGTTATGATGACTTGTATACCAAATTGACCACACTGCGGCAAGAAAGAGACCAAGCAGTGCCAGAGTTCACAAATATCTTCCATACCTTTCACACCAAGCTAGATATCAAATATTTAGAGTGACATCCGGTGCTCTGCATAGATACATCCAGATCAAAATGGAATTTTTGTACATCTCGTGTTTCGTCGCGACCTACCGATATGCCATCAAAATTGAGTAGAATCTCAAACAAAAGACGTGGCAATTTGGGCCTGGGAACCCCTCACAACAAAATCCAGGAAGGGGTGGCCCCAACCCAAATAACAAAGGATAGAGAAAAGATGGACAATATTAGGAAAACCAGTCCAAGCCGCAAGCAAAGAAGGACAATGGAAAGACAAAGAAAGATATCGGGAAGTGGTGCGACTTCCATAAGAGCCCTTGACATAACACTGCTGACTATCGCTCCAAGCATTCGTTGGTGGCCAAAGTGAAATCCTCTGAATTAGATGCGGGTTCTGACTCTGAGTCAGAACCAGAAAGGGGAAGATAGATCATTGAGGTGGAACCCACTGCCACCGTTGCTACCACCAAGCTCTAGCCTGGTGAAGCAAATGAGCTAGAATAAGGAGAGCGCCTCTTCCATTCATAGATGTGGGTAAAAGGCACCTCGCTACACTTCATCGTTGATAGTGGCAACCAGAAGAACCTCATATCAGCAGAGGTCGTCAAGCGGATCCGCCAACACCGCTTCGTCAAGCGGCTCTGACAACACCGCACCCACAACCCTACACCATTGGATGGCTCTACCAAGGAAGTGATCTATGCGTCAGCCAACAATGTCGACTATCATACGACATCAAGCCCTTCAAAAATGAGGTATTATGTGATGTAGCTCCTCTCGAAGTTTGTAATGTTATTTTGGGCCAACCTTATTTATGGAAACGTCATGTTGTATATGAGTCTAGGCCTCATAGTTTTATTATTACTTTGAAAATAAAATTGTACATGATACCAGAGGCAGTCCCTCCTAGTGTTATTTCCTTGATATCTGCCAAACAATGTAGGAAGTTCATCTCTCAAACCATAATTTTTTTCTTCTTCATGATTCCCTCTCAGAGTGAGCAAAAGATCGCAGCCACATCCAGGGCCTCTGCGACCGATCTCTCCACACACCAGAAGTAAGTGGATAAGGTCGTAGAAGAATACTCAGATATATTCTCCTCTCCTATTGGGGTACCTCTGCACTCCTAGGTCAAGCATCCCATCGATCTGACCCCAGGTGCACCACTACCTAATGGGCCAATCTATCGCCGCTCTCTATTAGAAAACGAGGAGATCAATAGGTAAATCCAAGAACTACTCCACAAATGGGCACATACATCCCATCTCATCGCCTTGTGGGAGCCCAATCGTGTTGATGTAGAAGAAAGATGGGACCTGGCGACTTTGCATTGATTACCAGGCTCTGAATAAAATCACAGTCTGAAAATGGTACCCGATTCCCCGAATCAACGACCTCCTTGATCAGCTCACGAGGGACAAATACTTCAGTAAGATTGATCTAAAGTATGGCTACCACCAGGTCCCAATATAATAGACAGATGTATGGAATACCTCCTTCAAGTCAAAAGAAGGTCTTTTTGAATGGTTGGTCATGCCCTTCGGTTTGAAAAATGCTCCAGCAACTTTTACGAGGATGATGGACGATATCCTATGAACTTTAACCAATACTTTTGTAGTGGTGTATCTGGATGACATCCTCATTTACAACAAGACTTGGGCAGAACACTTGCAACATATTTAGCAGGTTCTGCACACCCTACGATAACACAAACTATATGCAAACTTGGAAAAATGCTCCTTCGACATGGACATGGTCCATTACTTAGGATACATTGTTGATCAACATGGTGTGCATGTGGATCTAGCCAACATCTAGGTCATCCATGACTGGCCAGCCCCAACCACACTTATTGAACTTTGGAGCTTCTTGGGCCTCGCCAATTTCTATCGTAAGTTCATGTTGGGATTCTCTCATATCGCATGGGCCCTCAGCCAAGTAACCAAGGGTGGCGGTAAGGAAACAATTTTGAGGTGCCTGTCCCAACAACAAGCCTTAGATTACTTGAAGAAGCATTTGTGCTCATCCCCAACACTTTTATTATCGGACCTACAACATCCCTTTGAGATCGAGACAGATGCTTTAGACTATGTTGTGGGCATCTTTCTCACTCAACACGGCCACCCCGTGGCATATAATAGTGAGACACTATCAGATGTTGTTTATAAGTACCCTACTTATGAAAAAAAAATGTAATCCATTGTGCAAGCCTTCCGCCAGTGGAGACATTACATTCTTGGGAAGGAGATAGCCATCCACACTGATCACAAGCCACTACAGTTCATGCAGACCCAAGGAAAGTTGCAGAATGACTGCCATTAGAAGTGGTCCACATACTTATAGTAGTTCCACATCAACATCAAGTATAAAATAGGAATTAACAAGCGATTTGTTGATTGCCTCAGCTGACCTCTAGTCACGACACTCACCATGATGCTAGAATCTTGTGGCCACAAGACCTCCAGATGGCCCCACCTCTATGAGACAGACCCTGAATTCTCCACCGCTTACCAAATGTTGGGCGCCAACTCAGTGGTTGCTAATTTCCATCTTCAAGATGGGTTGTTGTGTCATCTGGTCCATCTATGTGTTCCATCAAGAGAGTGTGCGAAGATGATTTTGGAAGATCACTACAGTTGGGTGGCAGGACACTTTGGCGTCGAAAATATAATGTAAGTGTTGCCGAAACATTTCTACTGGCTGAAAATTCGACAAGATGTCGGCAAGTATATCCAGTCCTACACCGCTTGCACTATTTCCAAACCGACCACTAAGAAACAATTCATTTACACCCCTCTTCCTACTCATGACTATCCATGGGAATCCATCGCAATGGACTACATGTCAAGCCTCTCGTCCACCAAGAGGGGAAATGACTGTGTTTTTGTGGTTGTTGATCGTTTTTCAAAGATAGTGATTCTAGTCGCCTTCAATACGAACATCACAGCAGAAGCCACTGCCAAGATCTTATTTGAATGAGTATGCGTACATTTTGGGATCCCACAAACCATTATCTTAGACCGTGATAGTCAGTTCCTTGACACATTCTGGTCAAGCCTCTGGTCACTGCTAGATACCAAGCTCACTAAATCCATTGCCTTCCACCCCCAGAAAGATGGCCAAATTGAGGTCACCAATCGGATGATCGTACATATCATGTGCATGTACAATTCAAAACACCCCCACACATGGGATGAGAGTCTTCCCTATGTACAACATAGCTACAACTGAGCCCTGCATAGATCAACTGGCCACAACCCCTTTCAGGTGGGGTTGGGATTCCAACCATTGGGCCCCATGGATGTTGCACTACCCCTGGTGACCACCTCGGCCAACTCGTCCCCTACTCCACCAAAATATAACAAAGCCACCCGGTTCATTAAGTGAATCCAAAACATCCGCCAACAGGTTCAGGATATTCTACAGAATTCTAAAGCCAAGTACAAGTAGCACCATGATCAACATCGGGTACCACATAAGTTTCAGGTGGGAGAATGATCCAAAAATGATCCAGAGAAGGCTAAGAACAACTCATAATGCTCAGAATGGCTTCAACAGACAACAAAAGGGAAAAAATTCAAAGTTCCCAAAACTCAATGAAAATGACATGATCGTGAAGAGCGCATTGCAATCTTTCTAATGGCGTAAACGACTCATCAAATAGAGTTAAATATCAAAAGTTATAAGCGATCAAACTTGTTCAAAAAGTCAAGGTGAGACATGTCACCACTGCAAGGGTGACACGTGGCACATCCGTATAGTTGATGTGGCAGAGTGTTGAGTTGGCATGGGATGACATGGCAAGCTTGTACAAGTCTGATGGAAGACACATGGGAGAATTAAGTTGTGACAAGTGGCATTTTATTGAGCAAATGTTATGGTGCCACATGGCACCCCTCCAGTGGTTTTTATGTGTGAAATTTTTATGACTCCGCAAGAGTCGAACTCCTGACCTCCTTCCCCAAAGGCCTCACACCTCTGTGATAGCCAAAATACCAATATATGGTTCTTATTTATAGAATGAAACATAATTTATTTAAGTTTTAATAATGGTTCGTATGGGGGAGAAAAGGGCTCGGCCTTCGGCCCATCCCTTGGTTCTATACAACTCCATGCGACCATATATTATTCCATCATTCTGCCACATCTGGCACATTCTGTCGTTTTAACAACTCCCGCCAAATATTCCAACCACCAAATATTCCAATCCACCAACTGTATAACAATCCGCCAGATTTAGCAATCTGCTAAACCTTTGCCAAAATATCCGCCAAGAATAGTGGACCCCGCCAAAATTTGTTGAGCCATGTGTATTAAAAGGAGGTCCATGGTATTTGACCCTAGAACCTCCGCCAACCAATGCCCTAACTTAGCCTCCGCTAACCACTCCACCAACGGACTCACTTATTACATAACCGCCTATGTTTTGTATAAAAAGGGGTGTTTTCCACTACATTCGGCACAAAGAAGAGAGGAGAACCGAGCGTGCCTGTACGGACTAGTACGTATTTTGGCATGCTTTTCGATATTTATCAGTCATTTATTGCAGAGGAAGTGGCATGGTAACCGAGGGAGAGGTGTCTCTTTGGATTGAAATTATCAGACTCAGATCGAGGCGTGGAGATAGACATTTTTAAGTAAAATGACACTACAAACGCAGTGGTGTTTTTAGTTTTCTGATCTGAGCAAATTTTATGTCGCTTAACTCCAGAATGAGTTATACTTATGTATTTTTCCCAATTCTTTTGTGGAGTTCATAAAAAGACCTACCCATTTGCGAGCAGGACCCGGAGACGTATTCCACCACGGACGAACTCCATTATCAAGTTCGTTGTGTTCATATTACATGCTTATGTATCTTTCCTTTTGAGCTTTTCCTTATTTATGGTGTACTTTAGTTTATGCTCATTTAATGCAATTCTTTAATAAGTCACATGACGAAAAGATCCTGGATCATGTTGGTATCAGAGCAGTCGTATTTGACTTGAATTGTTGAGTATGAATGCATATTAGGGCCAAGCATAAGCAGGGTGAAGGAAATATTAATACTTTCAATCCCGAAGTTGGTCATGCATCCCGAAGGAAGAAAATGGAAGAAGAGGACAAGCGTGATGAACAAGAGAAAAAATTTCACATGGTATTTTATCGCATGTCAGAAATGGTCGAACAAGTGTGTGCAGATTACGAGAAGAGGATGAAGAAGAAAGGGAAGAAAAAGGAAGCACATGCAGATGATGATGCTTTGGTAAACCAAGGGGATGGAGGAGATCCTTCTGAGCCTCCATTTTCGCCTTCAATTTCTATTTCTTCTTCCTCTGAGCATTCTCATCACTCTCATCATTCTAGCCATAAAGCCTCTTTTAAGAAACCATTATTAAAGCTTGATATAAAGTTTGCTTTACCTATGTTTAATGGAGATGTTAATCCTGAAAAGATAGATAATTGGATCCGACAGGTTGAAGTATATTGTCGTGTTCAACATATTGACGAAGAGGAAACTAAAGTGCAACTAGCTTCTCTTTGGTTGGAAGGCACCGCTCTCATATGGTGGGACAATAAGCTACAAGACATAAGTAAGTGTAGTAATATTCTTTCCTCATGGTCAGAATTTAAATCAGAGATAAGGAAGCAGTTCTATCCATTAGGGTATTTACATAAAGCGATGATGGAATGGAAAAAATTGAGGAAGAGTAAAGGTCAAACTGTACAAAGTTTCATAGAAGAATTTAGGAAGAAAGCTCTAGTATTGAATATTCCTTTGGATTCTTATGAAACTTTAATGAAGTATATTGGTGTGCACTTCACAGTTATATTCGTCATACTTTTCTCTTGTTTAACCCCACTAGTCTTAATGAAGTTTGTGTGCAATCCACTCACCTTGAGAACAGGGGGAAACATGTTCAAGAAGATCCTATGAAGAAACCTTCCAATTTACCACACAATACTTTCAAGAAGTTCAAAAGGAAGGAAAATAAGACCGCTACATTAACGAGAGAAGGAGGAAAACCATCTTGCACTCATTGTAAGAAGGGCGATCACAATGAAGAACATTGTTGGAAACTACATCCAGAAAAGAAACTGAAATAGTTCGGTGGAAAGGGGAAGACAAACATTAATGTTGCTACAATGCAACAAGATCTTGGTTCTGAATCAGCAGATGAAGGAAAGATCACAATGTCTAGAGTACAAGGTAAAGATTCCCTTCATTCTAGTTCAAGTTCCAATAATGAATCTCATGTAGATGAACGAAATAGGAATGAGTTATTTCATATAAGAGTTGTATCTAAACATACTAAGATAGATACATTATTTGATTTGGGTTCCCAAGTAAACTTAATATCTAAATCACTTGTCAAGAAGATGGGTCTTGTAATGAAACCACATCCAAAGATTTATCCTCTTGGTTGGGTATGTGATCAAGCAAAACTTAATTTCACCAAAAAATGTAGGGTCAGATTTGCTATTATTTCCAAGTTGATTGATGAAGTGAATTTGGATGTTGTACCACTTGGTATATGTGGCATAGTGTTGGGGAGTCCTTATCTTTATGATAGAAAAGAACTCTTCTTTCGTCATGAGAACAAATACCACCTTACTAAAGGGGGAGTGGAATATATTGTTAGAGCTAACAACATGGGGGTAAATACAACACATTTTAGTGCAGGGCAAATGAAAAGACTTATAACCACTAATAAGAGATATGTACTCATGGTTGTCAAAGAGAAAGATTTCGGGACATTCGATGTTTTCCAAGGATGTGATCCATCTCATAAAAAGAAATTAATTGATATTGTTTCTAAGTATGATGATATTTTTCAGGAACCAGATGGATTACCTCCTAAGAGGGAAATCCAACATGAGATACATCTTTAGCAGGATTCTTCACTTCCTAATGTGGGCATGTACAGGATGTCAGTTGTGGAGATGAAAAAGATCAAGAAGTAGGCACAGGGCTTATTGGATCAAGGGGTCATCAGGCCCATTTCATCTCCTTGTGGTTCTCCGATCATGATGGTGCCAAAGAAAGATGGCACATGGTGAATGTGTGTTCATTACCGGGCCTTGAATAAAATCACGGTGAAAAATCGATACCCTCTTCCTCACATAGATGATTTACTTGATCAGTTGAAGAATGTTGTTTATTTCACTAAGTTGGATTTGTGTAGTGGATATCATCAAATCAAGGTCGCAGAACAAGATGCATGGAAAACTGCCTTTAAAACCAAACAGGGATTGTTTGAGTGGTTAGTTATGTCATTTGGGATTTGTAAAGCTTCGACAACTTTCATGCATGTGATGAATGATGTATTTAGGCCTTTCCTGGATGACTTTGTGATTGTATATTTAGAAGACATTCTTGTTTTTAGCGGGACTTTGGATGAACATGTAAGGCATGTAAAAAAAGTATTGGATACTTTGCAAAGGAAAAAGTTGTATGTGAAAATGTCTAAATGTGAATTTGGCAAGAATGCACTTGTATACTTAGGTCATATCGTGGGAGGAGGAAAATTGAAGATTGATCCTTCCAAAATTGGAGTAATTGTAAAATGGCCTGAGCCAAAAAGTGTGACCCAAGTCCGAAGATTCTTGGGTGCAGTTCAGTATTGGAGGAGATTCATTCCCAACTTATCCTTTATAGAAGCTCATTTGCATGCCTTAACCAGTGTGAAGAACACTTTTCAGTGGGAAGGAAAGAAATAAAAAGCTTTCAACATTTTGAAGGAGAATATCAGTATTGCACCAGTATTAGCACTGTTGAATCTTTAACAACCTTTTGAGATTGAGATAGATGACAATGGATACGTTATGGGTGTAGTATTGATGCAATATTGTAAGCCTATTTGTTACCACTCTGAGACGTTTAACCAAGTTGTTGTTAACTATCCTACATATGATAAAGAGTTGTATGCATTAGTCCAATGCATAAAGAAATGGAATCATTACTTGTTAGGGAAGGAAACCATCATACATACAAATCACCATCCCTTACAATATCTTCAAGCACAGACCAAACTGCAACAATCTCAGCACTACAAATGGATGGGTTTTCTACAAAACTTTCATCTGGTAATCAAGTACAAGAAGGGTACAAGTAACAAGGTAGCCAATATTCTTTCTAGACCTCCTATTGTTGCTTCTATTATTTTGAAGAATACTTCTTTATCTCATGATAGCTATGTAGAACAATATACCATTGATGAAGATTTTAAATAAGTATATGAGAAGCTAACCCATGGTGCACATGTAGAGAACTATTGTCTGCAGGGAAAATTACTCTATCATCTTGGGAAGCTATGTATTCCTACAAGTGAACGAGTCCATATAATACGAGAAGCTCACACTTCTCTTGTGTCTAGGCATTTTGGGGTAGGAAAAACTATGGTTCATTTGCAAAGATTTTTTTATTAGCCTCAAATGAAAGCAATTGTAATTAAATATGTAAAGGGGTGTGTGACGTGTTCTACTTGTAAGCCCACTAATAGAAAATTGGGGATATACTCACCACTTCCTGTTCCATCCCATCCATGGGAAAGAATTTCCATGGATTTTGTAGGGGGTTTACCAATGACCAAAGGGGTTCATGATTATTTGTATGTTGTAGTGGATAGGTTTAGCAATATGTGTATCTTGATGCCATGTAAAAAGTAGATCACTGCTGAGCAGACTGCTAATATCTTCTTTCAGCATGTTTGGGTTAACTTTGGGTTACCCACGTCCATTTTCTCATATCGAGATACTCGATTCCTTGGGGACTTTTGGACTAGATTGTGGAGAATGATGGACACCAAATTGAAGAGGAGCATTGCTTTCCATCCACAGAACGACAAACAAACAGAGGTGGTAAATAGAACAATGGTACTTTGTTAAGCCCTAATATTGGATCATTACCCCTTAATTGGGGAATATTACATTAGTAATGTTATTTTATTTATGTTGACTTTATTCCATTAGTTGTAATTATACCTCCTAGTCTCCTATATATACCAAGGAGACATTTTCATTTAGAATCATCTTGTACTTGAACATTTATGTGGGGTAAAAGGAGGTTGCCCCCTCGAAGAGGCTTATTATCTAAAATTATCTCTTTTTCAAGGCATTGAGTACTTATTTTGAAGTTTTTCTATGCTATATTGATATTTGGTTCTTAATATATGGTATCAGAGCTCAAGGTCTTGGGGTTTCGTTGTTACATCTAAGACACCTTGGAATTTTCGCTATAACTTTTTTTCTACAATGTTTCATAAGGAATAGCTTGGAGAATATTTAGTAGATGGATCAAGGTATGTTGGGTTAAAATTTCATCTCCTTAGGCCTTATACGTTCGGAGATACAACCTGTGCAAGATAGGGTTCTGAAATCATCCTGAACTGAGTCATTGCGGAATTTTCACTATAATTTTTTTTGTAACGTTTTAGACCCTGAAATCTAGAGGATATTCATAGAAATTAGTAAGGTATCTATGGTACAAAGTTCATATTATGGGTCATCGTACATTTGTAGATACACCCTGTGGAAGATAGGGTATCTGACTAGTCTCAAGAAGGTGTTCCAGGTAAACCAATCATAACTTCTTCCTAGAGTATCCAAATTGAGTGAGACTAGTTTCATTGGATAGTGGAAAATCTTTAGTATTTTTGGTATGAGTTTCAGAATTTTATATCAATTATTTTGTGTAGGGCACACTATAAAAGTGAGATCTCTTGGAAAGGCCAAAACTCAACAAGTTGTGGGGAAGTTACCGTAAATTCCACTTGGCACATCCAATTTTTATCAGACCTGTGGCATTGCAGAGAAGAAATATCAGAGAACTACATAAAGAAAGTTCCAATCCCAGAAGGGTTGAAACTTGGGAGATACAACAGAAGAAAGATTGTTAGCAGAACCACCTCAAAATCAAGGTTCAAAAGTGATACTTGGCCAACATGCCACCCAAAAAGGAAACTTCTACACCAAATAAGCCTCCAAAAAATCCTACTTGGACTCTTGATGAAGGTGAATAAATGCGTAGGGACATAAATGATTAACAAAAGAATATAGTAACAAAAGATGAAATACAAGATATGGAAGATAAGTTGGAGGCAAAGATGGATGGTTTAAAAGAGGAGATCATGGAAGTATTGAAAAAAATCGTAATAGAGAAGACACCTGAAAGTGAAAATGCATCCCATGAAATTCATGATGAGGACACAATGAAGGTGAATCAAGAATGGAGAAACTCCAACTTTGGTTTGAATACCAACCACGTTCCTAAGATTGATATGAGGAAGTTTGATTGCAAGGACCCAATCACATGGATACTTCAGATGGAGCAATTCTTTGATCTACATAATGTGCCACATACACAAAAGGTATGAATTGCTTCTTTATATTTAGAACCCAATCAATTTTTATGGTATCAATGGATTGTTCTCGCAAATCACTCGTCACTTGGACAATTTTCACGGAAGAAATGATAGCACACTATGAGGATACAAGGAGCAATACCTTCTTTAGACAATTGATGAATCTCAAGAAAAAGGGTTCAGTTACCAATCACATTGAGAACTTCCAAAGATTGAATATAAAGGTAACAGATATTCTATATGAACACTTGATTGATGTATTCATAGGAACTTTAAAGGATAACATTCAACATGAGGTTTTCCTTTGGGAACCCAAATCATTGGAGAATGCATTTAAGGTGGCAAGAAATGTTGAAAGTAAAAATATGGCTATGGCTACTAGAAGGACCAATCCTAACATCTATAGAGAGAACAATGCTCCTTCTTCTAAAACACCTCAACCTACAA
>JASDQU010738294.1:139673-199185 GCA_032191745.1 Picea mariana
TATAGGATCAGAGTACTCCAAGAATTGAAGAATTGCAGAAATTGAAGAAGTTTCAGGAAGCATTATCAGGTTCTATGTGATGATTGGTTGATGGTGATGATTTAATGTAAAGTTTTATTATCTCTCATATATTCTTGGGTGGAAGGAAGGGACAAGGATAGAGAGTTAAACTCTCTCTTGATATTGGAGGATTGTATCTTCCTCTTGGAGGTTTATCCCTCCCTTTACATTTGGAAGCTGTAGCTACCTTTGGAAGTCATTACTTCTCTTGAACAATAACTATTGATTATTTCTCATATATTGTGCATGGTGTATTGGTGTAACTCTTATACTATTGTTCATTGCTCATTGGATATAGTTGAATGGTTTAATTATAAGTTGAAAAAGGTTTTAAATTGTACTTGATACTGATTTACCCCCCTCTCATTATCAACACCAGGTTCACTTCTCCTTCAAATTAAGAGTTTTCTTCATCATCTACATCATTATTTTGAGTTACTATTCATTCGCATAAATAGCAGCTCTGAATTCTCATCTTCACTCGTCTCTGAAGAGTTGATGTCTTCTTTAGAGTAAAAGTTTTTCTTTTTATTATAAAATTTCTTCTTTTATTGGTTTTTCTGGTTGTGAACTTCTTCAGCAGTTTCCTCATGCTTGGGATAAGGACATTTGTTAGCAAAGTGTCCAATTTTTCCACAGTTAAAACATTTGAAGGGTAACTTTCCTTTATATTTTCCAGATCCTTTCTAGAGTTTCTTTATAAAGTTGGTCTCCTCTACATCATATATGTCTAACTGATATTCATGAAACATATGTTCATGTTTCTTCTTTGCTTTAGATGCTTTAAAGGTTGTTTCATCCTTTGTTGGTTTATCATTCATTGTTCTCATTTCATATGTTGTAAAAATTCCATGAAGCTGATCAATTGTGAGTGTGTCAAGATCATTCCTATATTCAATTGTAGAAATCTTGGCATCATATTTCATAGGTAATGACCTTAGTATATTTTTCACAATAGGTGTATCTGAAAGTTCTTCTCCTACTGCTCTGATTGAATTAACCACTTAATCTACCCTATGAAACTATTCAACAATGTTCTATTCTTCTTTCATTTTCAGATTTTCAAACTGAGCTATATAGGTCTATAGTTTGGCTTCCCTGACTTTGCTATCTCGTTCATATACAACCTCCAATTTCTCCCATATTTCTTTGGCTTACTTACAATGCATAACTTTTACACATATAGAATTTGTCAACCCTCCTAGAATTGCATTAATTGCTCTTGAGTTGTCATTGCATATTTTTTTCCTACAACATCTTTGGGTGGAGTAGTTGGTGCAATGTAACCATCTACAATAGATTGCCATATATTAATACCAAGAGACAACATGAAATTTTTCATTCTTATTTTCCATAGAGCATAGCCACCTCCATTGAACAATGGTGTTTTGTTGTTAGACATTCCCTTTTGTTGATCCATCTTCAGGATCTACCGTCCAGATGTTAGACTGTGTTGAAAGCACCCACTCTGATACCAATTGTTGGAATATTGAGAGTGTGCAGGGGTGAATCAACATTACCCATTTTCAACAATTAGCAGTTACTTTTGTATTTTGTTAATAACCACAATAGATCAACAATAGACTTATTTGTAAAATCAATTATATAAATATAATTAATAGGAATTACAAGGATTTTATGAAGAATAGTGAAGGACACCAATCCTTTTTAGAGAACCAACTCTAGGAGACACAAATCCCCTTCTTAAGGGAGTCAACCCTAGGAAGCACCAACTCTCTTGTTTTAAGGGCACCAACCCTAGGAAGCACCAACTCCCTTGTTTTTAGGGCACCATCCCTAAGAAGCACCAACTACCTTATCTTTAATTAGTGAAGGATATGAATCCTTCTGTGCTCCTCCCTTCCACCCTCACTTCATAAGAATCATCAGTTCTTCTTCTTGGACTCTGCTTATGTTTTGATCTTCTGATCTGGACTACAGAGACACTTTATTCTCACCATTCTTTCTCGTTTATATAATCTTCCAATTGGTGTGAGATATGAAGCATTGTGTCCCTTTGTTTGGACCATCACACCTCTTCATTTTAAATTAACAATAATCTTTATTATTATTCAAACATTATTGTGAAGGGCTTTAATTTAGTGAGAGTGTTTTTCATAAATCAATCATAGGTCTGGATCGATTTCTTTTAACTCGTTTCCATGTCTCTGCAAATATTGTAGAAATTGAATTCTGCAGAGGCACTTACCTCAAACCATTTACATGTGACCATATGCATAAACCACAGGCTTATTAATTTAAGCGATGTTCCCATCTCTACACAAATTTATGTGTTCGTAACCCATGACCAAAGGCTAGAACCTATACCTTCGGACTTCGGCCTTCGTGCGTATTATCTTTCATCCATTATATTGAAGCTTTGACCTCTCACAAGGATTGATCTAATGGTTAGCATGATTCCCGGAACCAAATCAATGGTCTAGCTTTGATCCTTACACTATCATTCCATTGCTTAATCCAACGACTATGACTTAATCAAAGATTGATATGGACGACCACTATTTACTTCGGGACTTCAGGGGTTCGAAGGTCTGGGTAATTGTTGTTATAATTTCCACCGGAGTTGGTCAGCACTGAAGTGGTCAACATGGGAGTGCTTACATCATCTTTCCACTACATTTTGATCTAACGGTCATGTGAGAATGTGGAGGATCTTATATCAACGGTTAGAATTGAATTCGACCTTCAGTGCTTCGGGTATTTCCCCCGAAGGACTAACTCACGAAGTGACTTAAATTGTTGACGTCACTATTGAATTGACACTGGCCGAGTGGCTACCACGTGTCACCTAGATTCGTGACTTTCGTACCCTAAAGTGCCAACTGGACCTTGAAACTTTTCACCGTCTGATTGTGCCATGTGTCCTTGCTTACGTGGTCTTTACTAATGTGGATTTTCTGATGTATCACATGTCCTTCTCCTGGATCTAACAGTCGTAGGTTCATATGAATCTTTGATCCAATGACTATGATCAGTTCTATATCAATGGTCTATATTCATTTCAGCCTTTGGGTCATTGGGTTATTCATTCCAAATTCTCAATTCTCCCGAAGTGAGAATTCCCAAAGAAACATCAATCAACTTGAATTCATCCAACGATCCATATTTGATGCAAAAATATTAACATGATCCAACGATTATCGAGATTTTGGCTATTAGGGATCTCGTGAATCCTTGATCCAACGACTATGATTAGTTCTAGATCAATGGTATAGATTCATTTCGACCTTCGAGACTTTGGTTTATTTATTCCCAATTCTCAATTCTCCCGAAGTGAGATTCACCGAATAAACCTCGAGCAACTTGAATTCATCTAATGATCCATATTTGACACAAAAATCTTAACACGATCCAACGGTTGTTAGGATTTCAGCTATTAGGGATCTCGTGAATCCTTGATCCAACGATTGTGATTAGTTCTAAATCAATTGTCTAGATTCATTTTGACCTTCAGGACTTTGATTTATTCATTCCCAATTCTCAATTCTTTCAAAATGAGATTCCCTGATTAAACCTCGAGTAACTTGACTTCATCTAACGATCCATATTTGACGCGAAAATCTTAACATGATCCAACGATTGTTGGGATTTCATATATTCGTGACTCTGGGGCTCTGGGGCTCCAGGGTAGTGGAATCGATTCCAACCGTAGATCTATTGGTAGGAGACGATCGACGGTCAGTGTCTATTTCAGAACCAAAACTTACGCAATTGTTAACTTTAACCCTTGCATCTCGCAATGGTTCCCTATCGTTGATCTGCCCTTACTTAGATCCGACGGTCAGGACTTAATCAAATGTTGATATGAAGGTCCTCCTTTCTAACTCCCAGATCTGACGGTCCTAGTTTGTCCCAAAATCTACATTAGTGGACAATATTCTCCCTCGATTCTTTTGTAGTTTTACTGTGGGGATTTCAATCCTGATCGCATTTTTGTAATGCGCTTTCCCTTCTAAGGTTTTTGTTTTTGTACTTGGATTCTAACTAATCGAGATCATTGATCTGTTGGTAATTTGATCCTGATGGTGTTTCTACATTGCGTTGATCTCGTGAAATATACTACGTTGCATATCTTAAGCTTTAGGTAGATTCCTCTGCATGTTGTTCATAACAACTCATCATCACATCATAATGAAATTGGTTGTTGACATCAATGACAATATGTGCAACAGAGGGAAGGTCGAGAAATAAACATACTCACATCCCAGTCAATCAACCATTATGTTAGTAGGAGGCATGACTCCCTTGTGGTTTCCCTTGTTGGGATAAGGATGATGGTATATTGGAGCTTATATGTTTTATTTTTTGCACAGAGTGAGAGGGAAGGTCAACCAATAAACATACTCACACCCCAACCAATCAACCATTATGTTATTAGGAAGCACCACTCCCTTGTGCTTATCCTTGTTGGCATAAGGATCATGGTATATTGGAGCTTATATGTTTGTTGTGGATCACTTATCTCAAACATTTTGGGATAGTAGTTTTTTTATAGAGAGGTGTTATCCCCATTTTGTGGGATAACTAAGGTGATGATGTCTCGAGGTCCTTAGGTTGAAGATATGGAGTTGTGAAAGACCACATGACTAGAAGTGTCCACTTGAACATATGGAATCCCGCTCTATCACCACAGTTTGGATCCATTGTCAACATATCCACCACACCATCTAGCTTCTAGAAGGAAAATGGGTCTTGCTCCATGTGGTATAAGTCAGGTATTGTGGCAGGTAATCACCCTAATATTTGAGGCATTTGAGCATGTTGTATTGAAGCTTCTTTTGAATATAGAACATCTGCTTGGAAATTATGATTTTGACCCTGTTTCACCTTGGTGAGTGTCCTCAATTTCCTAGTAAGTGGCCAACTTTTGGGGAAGGGTTGCAACTGGGGTCTCTTGAGAGGTTATTGTACCATTATCGACCATACTTACCATTTTTTGCTCATTAAAATCACATCATATTTCCCTCTTCTAGGCCCTTTGACTTTAGTGACCCAAGAAGGGCATGTACCTCATTTCATGGGAAGAAGGGGTTGAAGGCCCAAGGGGATGGTTGTTGGAAAAAGATAAGAGCCTAAAATATTAACCTTCTATATGCTCGCCCAGGGATCTCGAGGAAAATCAAATGTATCTCATAAAAAAACTAATGGGACCCATAAAACAATGACTGACAACAAAATTTCAACCAGGGAGGAGCATGTGTGGGCATTGCTTTTATTGCTTAGGTAGAAGCCCCACACATGTTTCCAACTTGGGGAAGCATGATGTGACCAGGGTCCAGTCAAGGTGGGCACATTTTTTCATGCTTAGGTAGAAGCCCCACCTTGGTTTCAACCTATAAACATCCTAAAAGAATGAAATGCAATAAATGGGATTGGAAAAAGGTTTCATTGAGAAAGAAGGTGAAACACACCCCCTACAAAGGCACCCATAAATGAGATAATATGAGCCTTTGTATGTCATGAAACTCATTGGCCTATGAATTCTAAACCCTTATCCACCTCATCATCCACTACATAGCCTTGAAGGGGCACCCTTGGGAGCACCCCTTACTTGAGGGTTTTGGTCTACCTAATCAGACTTTTATGACACCTCTCCCATACCTAAACTTGGTCAATTGTATAGAGTCTTGGAGCATTTGTTTAATTTGATGAGGTAGTTTTGATGCACATGTTTAGATGCCTTGTTTATTAGATGTTGTCTTCACTTGCCATGAAATTTTGACTTGAGATACTTGGAGGGAGTGTCTATTTATTTTGCAGGACCTTGTTTGGTGGACAGTTTTGGAGGAACAAGCCTAGCTTGGGCTTCCATGGGTATTGAATCCTACAGGTTGAATATCAAGGTACCACATGCCAGATCATGATGAATTTCTTTTGGAGGCCTATAAGACACCTTTGAAGACATTAACTAGCCCTCACATGCCAAATGACTTGCCCAGGAGGGGAAAAATATCACTTTTTTAGGCTTGACGTCACCTAGGGCTAGGGTTGGTGGTGATGGAGTTTTTTCTCATTGAAACTTGGCATGATTTGACTAGAGGAGACATGGATTGATCTTGGAACATGAATAGGAGGCTCTAGGATCCCCAACAACCTTCACTTTGTTCTCCTATGACTTGGAAAAGTGTCAAAATGTCTCCCTAAAGGGGTGACTCCATCTTGTTTTAGGGTTTTTGTTGTGCAAAAGTGTAAATTAAATGTTATTATTTGTGTAAAGGGGTAATATAAGGGTTGTTGACCCCTTATATTATGTTTTACCCTAATTAAGTGGACAAACTATGTTTACAACTTTTTGTATAAATAGAGATCATGTGAATCTCATTTCATAACATAACTCTCCCTCTTGTGAGAGGATATTGGCTGAAATTTGTGCCCTTCTTGGGAAATTATCTTCATCTCTTTGGTTACATTCTCTTTCTATGGTTTATCTTTGCTATTGGTGGAAGAAGCGATTCACTATCTCTCTTAGAGTGCTTTCTCTTGCTTTATGGTGGATATTTATTGATTAAAGAAAGAGTTTATCTTGTTTATCCTTGCACTAGGTAAGGAATCCATTTTATTGCTTCTTTCTTGGTTACAAGTCTAATTTTATAATATTATTGGCGAGTATAAGTTCATACAACCCCACCAAGGCCATCATCTTGTCTTGAAATAAGTTGTTGCACAAAAGAATATTAGCAGGAGTAAAAGAGCTTACACCCTCCTAGGGTTTTCCTTAGCTAGTTTTGCTTAAATTGGGGAGTAAAAGGGCTTACACCCCCTAGGAGGTATCACAAATAGCTCTTTATCTTTTAAATAATCCATAACCCAACAGTTAAAGGAACTAATCTCTTACATTGGAGAAATAAATCATTTCATTGGGATACGTAAAACTACGAGATATTGGAATTGTTCAAGTTGGAATTTCTTCTACATGTTATAAGCATTATTTTTCCCTAAGGGCGTCCTATTTTAGCCAACCATTTTTCATCTATAATAAGTCTAATTATACAGCCATTAGGGCTACAACAACCCCTAAAAACTTTCTTGAATAACTCATAATTCAATCGTCAAAAGTTGCTAATAATTTACCCCTACAGTCTACTAGGCATAGTGCATCTTTTGGGTGGATTACTTGTGATTTTGGTGGTTGATTTATTTGTTGTAACAAGTTGTTTTCTACAGACATAAGGTTGCAAAAGTATCTCTACAATACTATATATAATATCCTTACATTGATGCTAAAGTCTTATGCTTTTACACTTGAGTTGTACTAGTGTTTTGTTAACTTATCTCTTGCATCATTTGACAGACTTTAGCCATCTTTATTTGTAGTTCTTACTATCCTTTTGTTGTTGATATACATCATTGTTTACTGTTGCAATTAGGGACAACAAGCTTTGCAATTACAGACAACAATCTTAACTTGCTTGTCCACCTAAAATTATATGCATATACTTGGCTTGTTTCATACATCTTATTCCCCCCTAGGGTCCTCGAAATTCCCTCCTTGAGGTGTTCTATCCTCTCTAAAAGGACGGGAATACCTGCATAAGGTGAAAGTGGGTAGGTGCTCTCAAAGTTGTCTCAATTTGGTTGTTGGGTCAGGATTTTCCCAACCTACAATGTGGGTAGGTGCTCTCAAAGTTGTCTCCATTTGGTTGTTGGGTCAGGATTTTCCCAACCTACAACTTGTGCGATAAAAAGAGGTATTTATGTTGTAGAACAATTCCAAGGGGAAAATAGATTTAGTAGGAAACACCACTCCCTTGTGGCTTCCCCCATTGGCAAAAAGGTAATCATATATTGGAGGTTATATGTTTTTTTGAACCACTTCTCTCATCCAATGCGAGATAGTAATTTTTGTATAGAGAGGTATTTATGTTGTAGAAAAAATTAAAACCACTTCTCTCATCCAATGTGGGATAACATTTTTTGTATAGAGAGGTATTTATGTTGTGGAAACAATTCAAATATGCACAAATGTTTGACATATCCAACTTAGTAGTGGACATGTTTTTAGCAAGGCATGTCTAAAGGGTACTATGGAGCACGACCAATGAGAAATTTATTTTCATTAAAGGAAGGGAAGGTTGAACATTGAGCATACTCACACAACAACCAATCAACCATTATTTTAATAGGACGCAACACTCCCTTGACTGTAAAATAAGTTTAAACAATATAACCAATCAACCATTATGTTAATAGGAGGCAACACTCCCTTGATTGTAATAGAAATTTAAACAACATATCTTCAGTATATACATTCCATTTTAAAATGAAATGAATTTGTATGTTCCAAGTGAAAAAATTGAAAGCAGGCTTTTCTTTAACCACACATGCACATGCATTTTCCATTGTCAAGCCCTCAACTCAGGTCGCCTAGGTGGAAATGAGTTATCCTAACTAAACTATACAACAAAGGTGTTTAATCCTGACCTAGGCCACCTAGGTGAAAACAAGCTATCCTAACTAGACTATACAACAAAAGTGTTTAATCCTGTAGATAAATTGTGTGAAGATTAAAATAACATAAGGTATGGAGTTCATAATTTATCATGTTATCTAGATTGCAGATTCAAGGTATCCAACGAGCATGGAGAAAGCCTAAAATAACATACAGTACAGATAATATAGATTGTAGATTCGAGATATCCAATGGGCATGGAGAAAAGGGGATTCCAGAATCAAGATAAGCTCAGGATTACAGTATTGCACCAGCTAGGAATTGAACCTGGTTATGTATTGTGGCAGGATACTATTCCACCACTGGTGCGAAGATGGCACATACATTTTCTCTCTTGCTCCTGTCAAATCTTTTGATAACTTGTCTACTTATGGATATGTTTATGTCCTTGTGTTGTCTTTTACCACTCCACTATAATTCTGGAATGGTTTTCTTCATTCTTCAAAGAACCGTCCTGAAATATTTGCAATTTTTGAATCGGAACTGCGTTGTACTTTGTACTTGCCCTCTGCACCTTGCATATTGTACAGTGTACTCTCTATCAATTGGTGGGGATCTCGAGAGACATGAGACAAATAAGAAATCGCTCGATTAGAGAGAAGGGGAATCTGCAATCGGGATAAGCTCCCTGATATACATTTGTATAGGTGATTAGATCACTTTTCCTTATATCTCCGCAATCCACCCTTTTTCAGAAAGGAAGTAGATGTTGAAAGAATGGGGAATTCATGACTGCTACTGTAGCAGATGCAAATTTGAAAACTCAATATCAACAATTGTATCCAAGATACCACCTTCTATGTTCATTTCACTGAGAAATTTGAAGATAGTGAATACCATGGAAAGGGAATGGTATATAGCATCACACCAACATGGGATTTTGAGTGTTTCATATCCAAATGAGTATAAATCCATTGGCCAAGAACATGTATCAATTTTGTATTCCACGAGTTACTATGTTGACAGTTGTAGAAGACTGAAGGTGTTGCAGGCGATACAAGCTACAGTCCCTGAACATCCATACATTATTTAAATGTTGGTAAGGAAGCAGATTTAATTTTCATTACCAACTGGTCATTGGAGAGATTGGAGTTAATTGAAAGCATTTTTAATATGCCAAGGAATGTGTTCTATTCAGTTTATGAAAATCAACTAGAAGTTGGACTAGTGGATGAGGCGCTCAACGAGATATCAAAATATAACAGACAATATAGCAAAGAATATATGGATATACATGCACGTCAATCATATTCTTCTTCTGGCTAGAATCCTGATCACCAACAACTTGATTTTCCTTTCTTGAGTGACATGGGCAAGGAATTCACTGATGGCGATGATGACCCAAGTTCAATTTTTACTAATATTTCTCAAATTTTAAGATTCTTACTCCCTCGTGTTAAACAACCATGTGATGATATTGCTCATATTTTGAGATTCTTTCTCCCTCATGTTAAACAACCATGTGATGATATTGATCTGATTTTGAGATTCTTGCTCCCTCATGTTAAACAACCATGTGATAATGAAGAGCCTGAAATAAGAGTCTTCAGGGAATTCTGATGATAAGGGAAGTGGCAAGCGACAATATGTGTTGACTTATTTTCTTTGAATCAATTGAATCTCTTAGATCTCTAAATTAGACTAATATGCCTTCAGGAAATACACAATATATTTTGAATATTACATATCTTCTCCCACTTCGCTTTGATCCAAGTCCCCTAACTTGATGAACTTTTCTTTGTTTGTTTTGTGTAATATGTAACTTCCTCTTCTTGAACTTTGGACCATTCAAAACCTCTTCTCCCCTTTTGTGGTTCCACTTGAGGGAGAGGGCTTTTTTATAGGGTTGAAGGTTTTTTTAATAGAATAGAGAAATCAAATTTGTTGTTATCTTCAACATGATGTTTCTGGAAGAGCTTCTACAATGTTTATAATTTTTATGCAGTGTGTTATCGCAGAAGTTGTAGGTTGGGAAAATCTCAACTCAACCACAAAATGATGAAAACTAAGAGAACACTTACCCACTGTCACCTTGGATAGGTATTCTTGTCACTTTAGATATTAAGTAATCACCTCAAGGGGGGAATCCTGGTTATTGACGCCCAAAAAGTGCAACATGGAATCCTTGCATGCAAATGGGTTCCAATGCCTTATTACTTATATATATTTACTAATATACTAAATAGGTGGGACCATGTTATGTGAATAATGATGAAAGACACTTTTATTTTATTTGCGCTCATGACTACCTTGTAAAATTGATTCTACAGTTTGGGAATAAACCCAGAAATTTGAAACCGCTTTCCATGTGAAATTGACGAATGATGTGTGTGTTGGCAATTTAATTTAAAAAAGAAAGGAAAAGGGGAAAATGTTTGTTTTAATAAGCATCTTGGTTTATTCTTTCTACACATATATTTTGACTTGTTGTTCAAACCCCAATCACAAACCATAGTGAATAAGTTTTATGAGATGGAAATCCTTCACTAGCAAGGAATGTGGGACATAACATGTTTTGGTGCTAAGTGTTGAGTATACGTTAAGATTTATGAGTTTAGTGTAGGAAGGAAAATTCAATTTTTGGGTTGAAATTTTATGTGGAAAACATAGTGGACTATGTGTTGGAAGTATTGGGTGCGCTCATACTTATCTCTAGTTGATGGAAATTTATGTGGAAAATGGCATGCAATTACTGCACGCCAATCTAACCCTACCTCGAGATCACCACCTTCACTTTGTTTTCATTTTTGTTGGTTTCTTTGGCTGGTGTTGCCTCTGTCTTGCTTTGCCTTGGGAAGAATAGTGGTGCTTGTTGGTTTTCTAGCATTCTCCTTACATGTATGTTGGCTCTTACCTCTCCATTCATGAACTATAGATCCACTCCAAAAAAAATCATGATGTTGGCTCTTAGATTTTCTTATAAACTGTGTTTGCTTTCCGAAGTTTATAATGGGTGTATGTGGGTATCACCACTGTGCAAATTGCATTTAAATGGAGTTTCCTCCCTGTTGGCATTTAAATGTTTCAAGCTCAGAATAATGTTCGAAATTCCTTTCTGTTTGAATTATGTGATATTTTTGCACCCAAAAGGAATGATTCTTATGTTGCTATGGCTATTGGAAAATAATTATGGCAAGTACTTTCAGTTTCAATCATATCTGGTGATTAAAATTCAATGGTTTTTCTCTGTGAAACAAAAGAGCAGTTGGTTTTTTTCTTGCATAACTCCATACCCTTTATCCAGTCTTTGGAAGACTTGCAGCTCCTTCAAATTATCTTTCCATTGTTTGTGAATATATGAGAGACAGACGTATTTTCCTTGCAACCACCAGGGGAGGTATGTGGAAGGTTTGTTGTGGGAATACATGGTTAAATGGTTTTTACAAACCCCTTATGAATGTTTCTCCTTTATGTTTTCCTAGGCCTCGGTTCTTTTATCTGATGTATGGAAAATTAGTAGATTCCAACATTGGTCTTGATGTATGTTATAGTGTTGACCCTACAGTGGGAAATATTGGTTATATGCATTAAGTCTTGGCTCGTTTGTTAGTTATCTATGGGGGTTTGGTCGATTTTGAAGTTATATGATGATTAAATCAAATGATGAGCACCATTTTCACATGGGGTTTTGAACCCAGTCTGTTTATGCAACAAGTATTGAGGTTGTGATACAAGCATTGAATAGTGAAAGGTTGATGGCTTTATGTTTGTGTTCTCAGCCTCCCATGTGCGCTTGATGTAGTCTGGTTTTAATTGCTTTGAATGAATCTATTAACAATCTCTTATAAAATATCTTCTAATTGAAAAGAAAAAAGGAGAATTGAAGTTGTGAAGTTTGACAGTCCTGAAACTTTCCTGGGGTTTTATATTTGGGTAATATAAAAACGGTTGTGTCTTGGATTTGAATTATTAAACAGAGAAAAGTTTTGGAAAATTATGGTGATGATGATTTTCAATAAATATTATTGCATATAATAGAACAGTGATCATCTTTTTCCCCTTTCATTATCTCACTTTTCACTCATTTTATGCCCACTGCCTTCCCAAATACATTTAAAACATCCCCTATTCTATTATTATGAAGTTAATTTTAAAAAAAAGAGACATAAAGGATTAATAACAAAAGAAAGGGACTAGATGATGAATGGTGTTGGAAGTTTGGATATGGATACATTTTCTATTACTTTTGCATTTGCTTGAATAGTATTTGTTGGTCGTTTCTCATTCATTCTACCATTTTATGCTCATTATAAATCCCCTCATCTTCCCAATATCTCTATCATTCCCTGTTCAAATGGAAATTTATTGTTGGGTTTAAAAGTATTGATGGATGGATTACATGTGCTTCTATTGTGCATAATAGATCCAACCTTTTGATTTTATTTAGGTAGAGTATCGATGCATGGATTGTTAAGAGTTTTTCATAACATGTTTAGAATATTTCTTCAAGATGAGTTTCTTTAGCAGAGGCAACAATGGTAGAGGTGCTAATAGAGGTAGAGGAAATAATTGGCATAAAGGCCATAAAAGGCCATGACTTTTTATACATTTTGATATTGATCCGCAAGAACTAAATCATCTTTTCCAAGCTAAATTTTTTAATCTAGTTGACCAAGGAATTTTGCAACCTATACCTGAGAGGCCTCCTTACCAGCCGCGTCAAAATGTCTTTGGTATCCACGTTACCCCTCATGTGTCTATGCAACCAGAACCACCTGTCAATGATGGTTGGAAAGAGATTATTCATCAGCCTGTAGCTCATCACCATGGTTGGCCTACTGTGTCGTTATCATTACCCCCTCCTCCACCACCAATAAATCCAAATTCCCAAGTTGATCATGTTGTCTTTCCAGTACAGTCCTCTCATGCAAGTAAAAGGCTAAAAAATGATGTTCCCAATCCAGATCTAGATAAAGGAAAATGATTGGCCACTCCCTCCAAGTCATCCAAATATTCCTCTAAATCTGTGTCCTCTCCTCTCCATCTCAAAGATGATTGTTCACACGTCATCAGTGCAGTCCACCCACAAGGTTCCCATCAATTGAAGGCTATTACATAGGATAAGTAAAAAATTGGATCTAAAGAGGGAAACAAAATGATAAGAGTTACAAATAAATTTGTTAAAAGTCTAGTTAAGATTGCAAGAGACAAGCTAACAATGACTAGTTTAACTCAAGTATGAAATAGAAATACTTTAGCATGAAACAAGGTTGTAAGAATTAGTATTACAGAGATATAATTGCATCCTTATGGATGTATCAAACTAGTTGTTACAGAAAAGAGATCAACCACCAAAACTTTCCAACAGTCCACCCAAAAAGTGCAATAAGACTAGTAGAGGATAGGGGCAAACTTTTAACAACTTTTGACAATTGGTCCGTGAATTATTAAGAAAGTTGTACTAGGGTTTCTGCATCCTTAATGGTTGTAGATAAAATTTTGTATCAATAGCAATAAGTGATTAGAAAAATGAAACGCCCTAGTGGCTCAACCAAACAAATAGATCATAGAATTGATTCCAATTTACAGAATCTCAAAATCTCGAGTTTTCACGTTAACCAATGCAAGATTTTATTTCTCCATTGCAATTATATTAGTGCCTTTTAGCTATTGGGTTATGGATTCAAAAAAGGGGAAGCTAGCAATGTTATTTCCTTGGGGGTGTAAACCCTTTTACTCCCTAAGGCAAACAAGGCTAACTAGGAAGTACTAGGAGGGTGTAAACCCTTTTACTTCTCCAAGTAAAACCTTATGAAACAAATTATTCCAAGAAAAAAATGATGGATAAGGAGGGGTTGTAAACCCTTATATTCCATAGGAAGTATAGCAAATAAAACTTATAACCGAGCAATGAAGAAACAACAAGATAGAATCCTTACCTAGTCCAAGTATTGACAAGATAAACCTCCTTTTACCAAGATTAATCCACCACAAATGCAAGAGAAAATATCCAAGAGAGGTAGCGCACTACTTCTTCCACCAATAGCATGAAGAAACCACAATAAGAGCACAAGAGATAGAGATTTCCCAAAGAGGGCACAAATTTCAGCTAGGAGGGCTTCTCACAATGGGAGAGCTATGATGAAAATGAATTAGAAGTGACCTCTATTTATACAAATCATCTAACAGGGGTTGTAAACCCTTATATTCCATAGGAAGTATAGCAAATCAAACTTATAACCGAGCAATGAAGAAACAACAAGATAGAATCCTTACCTAGTCCAAGTATTGACAAGATAAACCTCCTTTTACCAAGATTAATCCACCACAAATGCAAGAGAAAATATCCAAGAGAGGTAGCGCACTACTTCTTCCACCAATAGCATGAAGAAACCACAACAAGAGCACAAGAGATAGAGATTGCCCAAAGAGGGCACAAATTTCATCTAGGGGGGCTTCTCACAATGGGAGAGATATGATGAAAATGAATTAGAGGTGACCTCTATTTATTCAAATCATCTAACAAAATGTTTSTCCACATAAATTATGGKAAAACACAAGATAAGGGGTCAAAAACTCTAATCTTKCCCCTTTACATAAAATAATACTTTTTTAATTCATGATTTGCACATAAGCAAAACCCTAAGTAAGATGTCACTGTTATTGGGTAAATCGGTAGATGCGGACATGAACTGATCCCCCTAGATCCACCGGGATCTAGAACAAAACAAGATGGAACAAAACGCTTTCCCTAAGTTGCAATCATTGAGTTTACTATCCAAAGAGGAATAGATAACATGCCTTATGAATCGCTTCCTTATATCTTTGTTGTCCCTGCTTCACTCCAGTGCTCTTGTAGAATCAAATCTGTGACAACAAAAACCAACCAATGTGAAAGCAGCAATAGTAGAATTCAATGACAACCTAAACATGTGATCAAGGAGTCATGTAATAAAACACTAATCATTTTATGGGAAAGAGATGTGCCATCGTATTATATTAATGAAAAGTAGAAGATACCACTGAATTGCCTTGATGTCACAAGTTCCCTTTTAGTGGTCCTTTGTTCCAACACACACACACACTTGCTCTGAAATTCGCATGAAGATAATCCACAGAAGCTTGATAAACAAATAGAGGCCTCAAGCATCAATGAGAACAGGATTCTTCACACAGTCTTCAACCTATTCTTCCATCAATTCTCTGCTCAATCTTACTTCTTCTTTCTTAACCTTTTCCATGAGAAGTCCATGATTATATAAGAGAAGGTGAAGTGGTTAAAAGGATGAGGATGATCCCACCAAATCAGAGAAACCAGTAAGATCGCAATCACACGGACGCCACCTCACATTCTAGAAGATTACCCTTCTAGAAACTTCGTGAAACCTCTTTCCTCTTTTAGCTTTGGAACGTCGTTGCACCCTGCCTATGTAGCAGCCTGCGGAAATCCTGTGGGCCAGCCATAGAGTAGCCTGCGGAAATGATAGATTTTCACACTATGTAGTATGAGTAGCCTGCAGACCCTTTCTAAAAAACAACCTTGTAGAGGAGGAAAGAAGTTGTTTTTCTCAGGCAAAAAGTCATGTTGGGAGCTTGAACACATGTCTGTGATATCATCATTAGAATGACCAAAATAATGTGTAACAGAATTATTCCAAGAAAAAAATGATGGATAAGGAGGGGTTTTAAACCCTTATATTCCATAGGAAGTATAGCAAATCAAACTTATAACCAAGCAATGAAGAAACAACGAGATAGAATCCTTACCTAGTCCAAGTATTGACAAGATAAACCTCCTTTTACCAAGATTAATCCACCACAAATGCAAGAGAAAATATCCAAGAGAGGTAGCGCACTACTTCTTCCACCAATAGCATGAAGAAACCACAACAAGAGCACAAGAGATAGAGATTGCCCAAAGAGGGCACAAATTTCATCTAGGGGGGCTTCTCACAATGGGAGAGATATGATGAAAATGAATTAGAGGTGACCTCTATTTATTCAAATCATCTAACAAAATGTTTCTCCACATAAATTATGGGAAAACACAAGATAAGGGGTCAAAAACTCTAATCTTTCCCCTTTACATAAAATAATACTTTTTTAATTCATGATTTGCACATAAGCAAAACCCTAAGTAAGATGTCACCCCTCTAGGGTGATGACACTTTTTGCAAGTTTTTGGAGTAGGAGATGGGTGAGCTAGGCCTCCAAAGTCCATGTGTCCTCGATCCAAGCCTCTTCTCCATGATCCATGGATTCCTTCCTTCAAAATGTGTCAAGTGTCCTCAACCACCACCAAACCCTAGCCCTACTATGACATCCATCCCTCAAGGGTGATGTTTTGGCCTTCTTATGCAAATCGTTTGGGTGGTAGGGGATAGGTTAGGTCCTCTATGATGTATTATAAGCCTCCAAAGGCATGTCTTCATTATCTAGAATGTGGGCCCTTGACATCCAACCGGTGCACTTCAAGCCCCATGGAAGCCCAAGCTAGGCATGTTCCTCCAAAACTGGCCACCAGCCAGGTCCTGAAAAGACAAATGGATATGCCCTCAGGATCTCAAGTCAAAGCATCATGATGAGTAAATAAAATAAATAAAAGATCCATATAAGCAAGCACATACAAACTACCTCATCAAAATAAACTAATTCTTAAATACCCTATGCAATTTTTCAAGTTTAGGTATGGGAGGGTTGACAACATGACCTATTGGGTGAATCGTATCTCAAGTTTAGGGGTGTTTCCCGAGGGGGTCTCCTTTTAAGTCATGTGGATGAGGTGTCATGAATGAAGGGAAGACTTTTGGGCATGGGTTTCATGACATACAAGGGGTTTTAGTGTCTTATTTATGGGTGCCTTTGTAGAGAGTGTGTTGCACCTTCGTGTTCAATGCAACCTTTTTCCAAGCCCATCTGTTGTCTTTTATTCTTTTAGGATGTTTCTAGGTTGAAGACAAGGTGGGGCTTCTACCTAAGCATGAAAAATTGTGCCCACCTTGAATCTACCTTGGTCACATTATGCTTCCTCAAGTTGAAAACATGTGTGGGGATTCTACATAAGCAATAAAAACAATGCCCACACATGCTCCACCCTGGTTGGCATTTTGTTATATTTATTTTTCACGGATCCCATTAGTTTCTTATGAGAGACATTTCATTTTCCTCGGGATCCATGGTCGAGCATATAGAAGGTTAATTATTGGCTTTTCTCTTTTTCCAGCTACAAGCCTCTAGGCCTTCAGCCCCTTCTTCCCATGAAATGAGGAACAACCCCTTCTTGGGTCAGTACACCCGAAAATACCAAAAGGTGAGGATATGAGGGGATGAAGTGTGGAAATTGACAAGTATGGTCACAAATGGAATGATGACTCATCAAAAGGACCTCCTAGTAGTATACCTATCCCTAGTTAGGGTGACCCACTTAGTAGGGTGCAATGTCAACCACCAAATTGAAATAGAGAAAAGAGCATAATGTCCAAGCAAACGTTACATAATCAAAAGCAGTATTAGATGCAACAAACTCAAATGCCTCAAATATTGAAATGACACTCACCACAATACCTAACTTGTACCTCATGAAGCAAGACCCAATGTCTTTCGGAGGCCAGCTGATGTGGTGGATACCGTCGTGATGAACCTAGAGTTGTGGTGGTGAGGTGGGTCTCTATCTGTGAAAATGGACATTGTTTGTCAAGATGTATCTCGGTACTCCATGTATTCAACCTAAGGGCCTTGATACATCATTTCCTAAGTTATCCCTAGGAGTTGGGGATAACACAGTGAATTATCTTCTTCCACTTCCCTACTATGTATATCCTCAACAATCATATCCCATAGTGTGTTCCATTTGGCCATTGTCTTGTTTTTTCTTGATAAAATCAACTCATACCTCAATTTCATGATACCATTATTGAGCATATAAATTATGTTGTGAAATATATCATCAAAAAAATATGACATAAATGGTTGTCATGGATTAATAGAAACACACCCCCTTAGTTAGCTTATGATTATCATGTGAAATATATCATTAAAAAAATAATGTAAATGATTTCCATGGATTAATTTATCAGTCAAGTATAGGCATTGTTATAGCCCTAAAATTCCCTATCCATGCATACATGGCCTTGGCCCTCTTACTTGCATATTTTTCCAAAGCACTGTTGAGGAGCTATTTTTAAAAAACCATTTTTTAGAGCATGTACATGCCTTTCACCACTACAGCCCGCGTACATACGCTTGTTGCATGCTAGACATCCCACGTACATACACTTGTTGCACACTAAACAACCCGCGTATGCTTGCAAAAGTTGCAAAAATTAAAAAATTGCAAGGAATTTGGTGAGATTCATGGGCTATTGGAGGTTTCCCAACCAATTCACCTGCTATGGCCCGTCACCCAACCAAATAACCATCTTTTTTTCATATAAAAGGAGGTGTTGGGCTCTCATTTCACATCCAAGCATAAGAACAGTGAAACTATGCCCAATTTCATTTCCCCTCCTTGCCCAAGCTTTTGCTACCTTTTGTGAGATATTGCCTCAGCATTCCCTCATTGGCCCCTTCTTCTTGCATTCAATCTATTCCCTTCCTTTGAGGTGATCATAAGATTGAGAGAAGATGCTTATTCGAGGTGCCCTTGGAGCATTGTAAAGAGGAGCATTGACCAGGTTCATGGAACGGTGGCCGACACAGATTGTAAGTTTCAATCTTTGTTTGATGAATAAAAGAATCTCTTTTCCCTGTCCCAAATGATGATGTTTTGTGTATTTTCTTTGATTTATAATTAACATTTGATATCTAACCCTAACTCATGAATAGAATAACATGCTTGTAGTCCTTGTTTTCCTAATTTTGGATGCAGGTAAGACTTGGGAGGAGACATCCAGTCGTTGGAACTACAAAGCTTGAGGAGATCATCACCAAACATGGGATAAAAGGTACAGTTACCGATATTATCTTTTATTGATTTCTTTTCATTTGTTTTGGTATGTTTGGGGTAGAGTAGAAAATAGATTGAATTTTAGACGATCATTCGCTATGTCTTCATGTTAAACCCTAGTGTAGTTAAAGGGGGGGGGGGGTTTCCCACTAGCAGAACTAGCGACCATACTGGGGATCTCTCTAGGTTTTTTTAGGGGGTTTTGGGTTGATTGATTGGTTTGTTTTCCTTTAGAGTTTCTTTCAAGTTTGATGAGTCTGTCAAGGGGTTTTGGTCACCTCCAGGGTGCATACCAGTTGTCCCTGCCCTATAAGACTGCTTGGTATTTTTCATTTTTGAAAAGACATAGAGGTGTATGCGCCCTATTTTGGGTCATCCCACGTGAATACGCGCTCTGCACAGTATACAACACGCGTACATACGCAGGCTACTGATGCAACAGCCTGCATTTCTGTTTCATGAAATTTTTTTTAAAAAGACGGAGTTTGCCTCTTTCCTAATTGAACTTCACACTTCTCAGGGATTTCTTAGATCAACCAGAGTCTTTGTCGGTGGCCATAGCTTGGGTATAGGTTCTAGCTTACTTGTTTTCTTAGTCTTCTTGTGTTTACCCTAAAAAGGTTTTGAGCAAGTTGTTGAGTCTTAGATCTGCCCTTTTTGGTTTCTTGGTTGATTCCCTACGATCTACAGTGGGCTAAGGGTCTTTTCTAGTCTTGTTTTCAGTTTTCCTTTTTGTCCTTTTTACTTGCTTTGAAAAAAGAAAATGTTTACTTCAAATTTTCTTTTAAAGCGATTAAAAAAAAAGAATTTCATTTTCTCGCATTTAGTTTGGTAGAGTAGTTAAAGTTTTTATTAGCAAAAAATAAAAAGAGTCTTTATTTCCAAGTTCTTCTTGATTTCTTGAAACATAAGTAGTTTGTAGTCAAGCGAAAGTAAGTTTTAGGATTTCTTTAAAAGATCTTGAAATATTAGTTAAGAAAAGTTGAGTTTACAAAGAGTTAGTTACAAGATTTGCTTTTAAATTCAAAGTAATTTTTCTTTCAAGTGCTTTAATTTTCTCCTCCTTATTTGTCTCTTGATAACACCATTAGTTTCACTACCATACCTTTTGAGTATATAAAACCTTGAAAATAACACCTAATCTAAAATACATTAGACTTTTATGTTTGTAGGGTTCACAAACTAGTTTAGGGTTTTAGGGACTTGAATTAGGTTTGGAGAGGAAACTATTCAAGGCCACTTAAATCAAACATTGGAGTCTGAGCTAGGGAGTTCTTTAAGTCTAATGTCATAAGAGTTAGATGGGACACCCCTCTAACACAGGGGATAAACACAAGGTCACGTGTGGAAAGGAAGTGGAGATAACCCCTCCAAAGTTGGACTAGACGTAGTGGGGATTGTATATTGAGGGTCTTTCTCGGGAATAATATCGATTACATTTGCCTATGGAGCTTTGTGGACCTCGAATCCATTCGAGATGCTCTATTGTCTTCCGAACCATTTTATTTCGATAGCCTTGATAGGCTTTGGACTTGTTATCCTACTCATTACGATCTGCCTAACTGTCGACTGTGCCCGCTTGGTAACCGACTGCGAGTTGGCAACCTTGTTGCCCATATTTTAGGGACTTACACAGGTGATTGTGGGGGTATACCATGGTACTTGGGGCAGACATCGGATCACGCTTCGCAGAGTATACCCAGAGGGTGCTTCTGTGTTCGAGTTGCACTTACACCGGTTAGTTACTCTAGTGTCGATTGGCATAACTGTCCTTCCTACTAGATAGTCGACTGATTGATTTTTTCTTTAGGAAACGTTTTAGTGTGTGTTTGGTGTTAAATACTAGTCAAGCCTTACTGTGAAGTCGGTTGATCATTTCACAAAGTGGAAGATCAACAAATTTGTCATTCGTAAAGGCTTCGAGGCCTATCACCAGTTACATTGGAGCCTCCTCCTCCACCATTGCGATGAATACTTAACCAAGAAGGGTCATTTGAATCGATCGAGCCACAGGAAACTATGCCCGAGCCTGCTCCACGAGGATACTTTTTGAATCCGGAGGAACCTACTATTTCTAACCTTGAGGCAGAGGCTCTCAGGCCAGCTAACCCTCCGATTACTAACTTTTCGATGTTGATCTTGATTCAGATTGTCCCTCTTGAGGTGACACCTTATGAGTGTCGGCTAGTCCTACAAATGACAATGGAAGCGAATGATGCTACTTCGTCTGGGAGTCCTCATACTCTCATTATGGATACTACTGCAGGGGGCATCATACCTCCACTCCCACCTTTGCTAGTCAGGAACATAGTGGTCTCAACTCCCTCAACTTCAGGAAATGGTCTAATACCATTATTGGATTTGACCATTTCTCTATTTACTCAGAGTGTGACGGGCCCTCCCTTTTCATATGGGATTCCTGGCTTTGATTCGAACTCTATTCTTACTTAGTCTACCTTATAGACCATGGGTCTCGGAGCAAGGAGCTCGAACACTCCTGTGCAAGGGTCAATAGGGAGTGCTTCTATCCCTTTTAATTTTATCCCTTATTGTGGGGGTCATATACCTCCTCCATCCCCTTAGCTCGATGATGCTTTTCAGCAACCAATCGGGCCAAACATTAATTATATCTTGTTTGGTGGAGGCAATTAATTAGGACCTTCTTCTTATACAACGTCGGTGGGATCTATGTCATTCTCTTTGTTCGGATCATTTGGGAATAATTATTTTTCTTCGGCTATTGTCTCGACTGGGGGCAACCCTAGTTTTGGTCAACAAAACCCAGTGCAAGGTACTATTCCTTCACAGGGAGAGGCAACTGAAGTTTTCTCCACACAGGCTCTTTGTAATCCTTGGTAGGGATCAGTTCCCCTACAAGGGATGTTGGTCAGGGGTTACCCCTTCCATGCTCAACGAAACCTCAAGCAAGGCTCTGTACCCATGCCCATTGGATCAGTTAGGGGCATCCCCTTCCAAGGTCCTTGGAACACAATGCAGGGAGTGATCCCCGCACAAGATATGTCATCCAATTTCGGGAGTCATTCGATGATACCCCAACAGATACATTTACCCTATGCTGGTCAAGGCCACGGTTTTTACCAAAACCCTGGCCAACAGCTCAAATTTTCCTAGCAACCTGGTGCTAGTCAAACTCGAGGACCCTCTTTTTCTGTAAATAGTTCACAACCGAAACTATCGTTTTTGGCAACGCTACATCTTCCAAACTTGTCGAGATTACTGAATGACCCAATTTGTCATGATCCACATTGGCCCCCCATGCTGACTAAGTTTCTCTCAGATATTCCAAAATTTGAAGGCAAGCCTGGCGAATATCTAGGTGATCATGTGATGAGTTTTCATTTATGGTGCTCGTCAAACTCACTGAAGGACGACTCTGTCCAGTTGCGCATTTTTCAACACGCTCTTATAGGGGGTGTTGTGAAATGGTATATTGAGCTAGACCGCTCAAGGTACTCTTACTTCAATGACTTGGCAATGGTCTTTTTCAACCATTTACAATTACCTATGAGATACGATGTCGGCACCGAATTGATGGACAACTTTGAGCAAACCAAGGCTGACCATATCTCTGATCATATCCGAGAATGGCAGCATAGAAAGAGCTTAATTAAGTTTAAGTTCCCTCCTACTTTCTTTCTTGAGTGGTTCATGAAGTCTTTGGTGCCCTTTGTATCCAAGGACGTAGCGACTTCCAGAGTGTTTTCAAAAGAGGAGGCGATTATGAGAGCGCAATAGCTTGAACTAATCTACTCTCAGTTCGACATTCTCTATGAGATTTTTCTAAACGCACCGAGGTCTACCCTCTATGAGGCCAAGAAAAAGTCTTGGGCCCATGTCGACGATATTATGGGCTCAACGCAAAGAAATTCCATAGACCTATTGTAAAATCAGTTGCAACAATTGTCAATACAACAAATTGTGGCCAACCAGACTTTGAGCTCGGTTGTTACCCATACCCACAGGTCAGATGTACATAGTGTGTAGTCGACAAATCCCAAGGCCAACCAACAGCCCGAGGGAAAGAAGAAACAACAAAATAAGAAGGGTAAGGGGGATAAAACGGCTACCAATAATGTTGGTGGGGGGGAAATAGAGAAGAAGAAGTTGAAGTATCTTTGTAATCTTTGCACGGAAGACCACCTGACTCATCTGTTCCCTCGACTTGTAGAAGCTCAGAAGCTATTAGCACAGAAACAACCTATTGTGATAATGAACCCTTTTCCATAAGGGAAAAACATGGCACAAACTTCCACATCCACGAGCGCAACAGGGGGCAGTCAGGGACCCCCCGCGCCCACCAATAACAATCTGACCTCAAATATTTACATGATGAATATCGAGGCTCATTTAATGACCAGGGATCGAGACTACGGAATGTCGAAATCTGCCAAGAAGGGAAAGGAAGCTACTAACCTACTGACTCCTCTCCAAATCGAGAAGGCGGCGGGCGAAACAATGACTCGCATCCCTAAGGGTGTGTTTAAGAAGGATTCTCATAATCCAAACACGAGGGCCACCCAAAACTACTCCATTGTAGATGATCTAGCACAGACCCCTTGCGCAATGTCTTCTTTGGAAGTCCTCCAGGGTTTCCCCTTGTAGAGAAAATCTCTATTGTCTGCCTTGGGAGTGGCATAGACTTGCAACCTATCCATTGGACTTGAAACCTCGTCTTCCTTGCCACGTTTATTTTCAGATAGTAGTGGATTACACCATGAAATATTTTACAAGGAACATTTTCCATACAGTGGTTGACAAGGGTGCCTCGACTTGCGTGATGTTGTTGGCATGTTGGAAGGCCATTGGCTAGCCTGGGTTGTCTCCGTCGCCTACGTTTCTTACGGCATTTGACGGTCGGTCGTTTAGACCACATCGAATTATTCCTTCCTTCCCCATGCAGTTGGAAGGAAAAACCATGTGTGTTAAAGTTGAAGTGGCCGATGCACCTCTCGACTACAACCTATTGTTAGGAAGGAGTTGGACTTATGCAATGTATGCAGTGGTTGATACGATTTTTCGAGTCTTTTGTTTTCCACACGAGACTTGTATTGTGACCATTGACCAGTTGTCCTTTTCCCGCCCTGACCCTTCATCAGAGGCTTCCACGGTCTCAAAGATTGATAGTCTGCATCCCGACACTGTCAACTTAGGTTCAAGTTTGTTTCCATCATTGATGGGAACTTTTGATTACCTGCCACCTTCAGGCAATGTAAATATTATATCAGTTGTTCCTGACCAGCCAAGGGATGCAATCCTACAAGTGTCGTTGTTTCGAACGAGTTACTTTAACGATCTCTAGAATTTACCTTCCCCATTGGTCTTGATGGAAGGGACAGGGCATCATGGCAGGGCCATGCCCTTGTTCGCGCCTAAGGTTGCATACAACATTGTCCAGCAAAATTCAGCCAACCCGATATGACTCCCACACAAGAGTTAGATCCAGTTCTCGAGCCTATTTGGGCTCAATATTATCTAGCCACTCAAGATCCTTTAGACCTGGTCTTTCCCTCTGACGAGGCGATTCTCAAGGCAATGACTAGTCCCGATAGACCTTGGGATGATCTGCATCATATATCTTACTTCCTTCCTGAGTTAAGGAGAATAGAGGTGGGAGAATTTGTTTAGACCATGAATGGAGATAATTATTGTCCTATCAATCCTCTGGCTACGCATGGAGTTTACGTTGAGGCTAACATGGAAAGCATTGATACAATTATTCCAATCGATATCTCCAAAACCCCTTGCGTTGTGGAGAATGTTTTCCTCAGAGCGGACTACTCCCCCGAAGAGATTCCAACTTACACTAAGTTATTCAAAGAATTCTGCGACGTTTTTTTCTAGTCTTATGAGGAAATTCTAGGCATTGACCCATGAATTGTCGAGCATGAAATTAAGACTTATCCTGATGAAAAATCGGTTCGACAGAAGCTTTGTCCGGTAAATCCTCGAAAAGTGGCAGCAGTTAAGGTAAAAGTAGAAAAATAGCTCAAAGCCAATTTTACTTACCCTGTACAATTGACGGAATGGGTGTCAAACCCGGCTCCGTTTAACAAAAAATAGGGCACGATTCGCGTGTGCATGGAATTCCATGATTTGAATAAGGCTTGTCTGAAAGAAAACTTTCCCACCCCATTCATCGATCATATTGTCGATGAGTGCGCAGGCTGCGAGGTATTTTCATTCATGGATGGTTTCTCGGGATAAAATCAGATTCAAATCAAACTCAAGGACCAACATAAAACAACTTTTATTTGTCCTTGGGGAACGTTCGGATATCTTAAGATGCCTTTTGGACTGAAGAATGTTGGAGCTACCTTTCAGTAGGCCATGTTGTTTTCTTTTCATGACCTTAGACACATAGTCTAAGTGTATCTTGATGATATAGCATCACGCTCTCACAAGAGATATGATCATCCCGCCCATCTTCGACTAATCTTTGAGTAATGTCGTTATTATTAGATTCGCTTGAATCCTAACAAGTGCATTTTTTGCTGACATCAAGTCGTCTCTTAGGTTTTATTGTATTGACAATAGGGATCATGGCCTATCTTCTCAAGGTTGAGGTGATAGTTCAATTGCCTACCCCGTGCATGACACCCCAGCTTCAAAGCTTACAGGGGAAAGCAAATTTTCTTCGGCGTTTTGTCGTGAATTACGCCGAAATCACTAAAGGTTTTATGCATCTCTTGAAAAAAGGGGTCCCATTATGTTGGGATGAAGCTTCTCAACACTCCTTTGAAGCATTGAAACGCACCCTAACGTCTTCCCCTCTGCTTCGGCCTCCTGATTATAACATATATTTCTTGTTATATTTGGCTGTTGCAGAGTCAACCATCGGCATGGTCTTGCTTCAAGAGGATGATCTACTCGAAGAACACGTTATATATTACCTTAGCCAAGACCTGGTTGGGCTGGAACTCAACTATTCTCACGTTGATAAGCTTGCTTTGGCAGCAATTCATGCTTTCCAACGGTTCTGTCACTACATTTTTCTTCGCAAGAACATTTTCATTGTCATCGTCAACCCTTTCCAATATGTGTTAAAATGACGGGTCATTGGTAGAAAGATTAGTAGATGGATTCTTACAGGTGTTTGACTTGTATTTTGTTTCTTCAAAATCCAAAAAGCCATTAGTCTTTGTCGAACTCATTTTGGAACTTCCAGTTGAGTCTAGTGATATCACGCCCGAAGAGTCACCTATTAAGGGAGATATTTTTCTAATTGCATCTTTGGAGCCCTGGTATGGAGATATATTGGTCTATCTCCAGAATTTGAAGTGCCTCTCTTCTATTTATCCTAATGAGCATCGACAAATTCGACATCAAGCATAAAACTATCTTATACTCGATGACACTTTGTATCATCGAGGCGTGGATTGCACTCTTCTACGATGCCTTATCCATGAAGAAGTAGAGCTCATTTTGAACGACTGTCACACTGGAGAATGTGGCAGTCATTTGTATGGGTTGGAAACAACCCAAAATATTCTGCGTGCAGGTTACTTCTGGACCTCGTTAATTAAGGATTGTGTTGAGGTGGTCAAGAAGTGCCACCCGTGACGGATCTTCTGTTGGAAGATGCGGGTGCATCATGCTCATATGTTTCCTATCATTGTTGTTGGTCCTTTCACCAAGTGACGGATTGGATTCACTACATGTCACCCAGCCTCATCCAGGGGGCATCGTTACATCATCATAGTAGTAGACTACTTCACAAAGTGGCTTGAAGCTATGCCAATGTTTAGTAATGATGGTGAAACTGTAGTTCTTTTCATCTTTAATCAGATAGTAGCAAGGTTCGGTATCCCGAAGGATATTGTCACTAACCATGGCAGTGACTTCCAAAACAAAATGATGATTGAGTTAACGTCAAAACTCAGGTTCAGACAAGAACATTTTTCACCTTATTACCCACAAGAAAATGGTCAGGTTGAAGTTGTGAATAAGTCTCTCAAGAATATTCTTCAGCGGATGATCAATTATGTCAAGTCAAATTGTCATTTGATGTTGTACTCAGTGGTGTGGGCCTACCGAACGTCTGTGAATACTACCACCAATTTTTCACCTTTTCAACTCGTATACGGGCTGGAAGCAGTTTTACCTACTGAGTATCAGATTCCTTCTTTAAAGTTGGCAGTGGAATTACTACTGGACACTTCATCACTTAAGGAATGCCTATTATATCTTGAGTAGCTCGATGGGTAGCATCGTGATACAACCTCAGTCAATGAGGCTCACAAGAAATGAGTCAAGTGTCAGTATGATCGGTCCATTCATCCTCGGATTTTCTCTGAAGGCAATCTTTTCCTGGTCTATGATCAAGACAAAGATCCCCTGGGGGCAGGCAAGTTCAAACCCATGTGGTTCGGACCGTTCATTATGAAAGAGGTATTGAAGAAGGGTGCTTACCGTTTGGTTGATTTTGAAGGAAACGCCTTAGTGGAGCCTAGAAATGGGCTCTACCTCAAGAAGTATTACTCTTAGGTTGGTCACCTAGGTGAATTATTGTATATATGTATAGCTTCTTATACATTTTTCTGTCTTTTTTGTTTTGTGGACATGTAGTTATTTATGTCTTCTTTTTCACTTTGGCAGATGTCAAGTGAATCGGAGGTGTATTTTGGGTTCACGGACGACGCTAGCCGACACACTCGGAGGCTTGCTTCCATAGCTTGGGTGATTTTTACACCTAGAGGATAGTTGTTATCTTTTGGAGGTGTTTTTCTAGGAGACACTACAAACAATGTTTATGAATACAGTGCAGTGATATAATTTCTTTGTGAGGCTTTGTCACATGGCATATCTCACCTCCGGGTCTACTTAGATGCTCAACAGGTTTTGTCCCAGTTAAATGGGGTTTACCGTTTTTATGATACCACTCTGCATCGATGATTCCTTAGGGTACATCTCTTACAACGTTATTTTGATTACATTATGTATATCCATGATCCTAGAAGATTTAATCATCTAACAGATACTCTAGCTAATCAAATATTAGATTGGCATGTTGCACACACATAAAAATAAAAGCACACACATACACATGTACATAAATTTCTAAAAGATGTCATCCATAAGACAGAAAATATATATATATATCCAAAATGTGTCACGAGTACATAGGTGGGCGCAAACACCTCAGAAAATGTTCAGTATACATTGTTAGGCTTATGCCCTCAAAAAATACATATACGAAAATTTCCCTCAGCACATCAACGGTCTATGATCTCTAAGCACGAGGCTTATTGGCCCTGCCACAATGTACAACGAATTTGGTCAAACATTGGAATAGATGGAACCAAGTCTGTGCCACCTCTACTACATGAGATTGCATAGAAGGTTGGAGATCCTCGATCTCAGCCATAGGTACAATACGAGTGAGCGCAGTGAGGTTGCACTCCACTCGTCTCATGACTTTGTCAATGTCTTCGATTGGGGGTCCCCCTGCAGCTGTTGATCCTTCAGTTGTTCCTGGTCCTACCTTTGGTCGAGGACGTTGTCGATTCTTAGCAAAGTCCGTGTAGATTTTAACCTTGTACAATATTTACTTCAAACGGATTTTTAGTAAGAGAATAGAAAAGATACAATGGCAAATGAAAACATTACAAAGAGATTTTTCCCTTGGAAACCCAAGCCGGGAAAACTAGCATATTTTATGTTCATTCATAGTGATACATTATTTACAATACAATATACACATAGGAGCCAGCGGCATCCAAAACCCTAACCCAATGACCTGGATTAGTCAACAACCATAATTCCTTAACCAGAAATAGAAAACCATCAACAAAAAACCATGTGCCAAAAAACCACCCAACATTGGACACAAAAATCGAGGCAACACGAAAAACGAGGCAAAAATGTGACACCGAGATAAATTCTCAGTGCTCACATATTTTGTTAATGAATCTGAAACATTTTTCAAAGTGTCCACCTTCATTAGCAATACTTTCTTTTCTTCAACCATGTCTCTCACAAAGTGATATTGAATATCAATATGATTTGTCTTTGAATGATAAGTCGGGTTCTTTGCCAGAAAATTTCCACTCTGACTGTCACAATCTATCCTTACAAGTTGTTGTACCAACCCAATACCTGAACACAATCTTTGTAACCATATTTCTTCCTTACTTGCATGAGTGTTTGCCATGTATTAAGCTTCTGTAATTGAAAGTGCCACTACATCCTGTCTTTTTCTCATCCAACTTATTGCTCCTCCAAATAGGTTAAACACATACCCACTTGTAGATCTCCTATGATCCATATCTCCAGCCTAGTCTGCATCCACAAATCCATGTATATCCAACACTCTGTCCAATCCCGATCTTCCTTGGTAGCACAATCCATAGCTAATAGTGCCACGCAAAAACCTGAAAACCCTTTTTACTGTTGTCCAATGCTCCTTCCCTAGTTTTGACATATACCTGCTCAAAACCCCCACTGCATGTGCAATGTCTAGTCTAGTATAGACCATTACATACATCAAACTTCCAATTTCACTCGCATATGGAACACTAAACATGTCCTCCTCCTCTTCATGTGTCTTGGGACACTGATCCACAAATAACTTTACACCAACAGGAATAGGAACCTTGACCGGTTTACATTCCTACATATTAAACCTCTACAATATTGTCTCGACATATTTTATCTAATTTAACCAGATTTTCCTCTTTTTCCGATCTCTTTTAATTTCCATGCCCAAAATGAAATTTGAAGCACCGAGATCCTTCATGTCAAATTTAGAGGACAACTGAGTTTTCACATCCTGGATAATCTCCTTGTTGTTTCCTATCAGCAACATGTTGTCCACATACCAAACCAAATAAATCAAATGATCACCAGTTAAATTAAAATACACACAATTATCCACTTTTCTTCTTGTGAAGCCAATTCCCAGCATATAAGTATCAAATTTTTGATACCACATCCTTGGTGATTGTTTTAACTCATACATGGACTTTTTCAGTTTGCATACCAAATCCTTCTTTCCCTTCATAGCATAACCTTCTGGTTGTTTCATATAGATTTCTTCTTCCAGATCCCCATGTAGGAATGGTGTCTTTATGTCCAACTGTTCGACTTCAAAATCAAATGTAGCAACAATAGATAACAAAAATCTTATAGAGGTTAACTTGTAAATAGGAGAAAAAATCTCACCAAAATCAATTCCCTCAACCTGGGAATAACCCTTTGCTACTAACCGAGCTTTATATTTCTCCACTTTTCATTTTGCATTCAACTTCTTTTTAAATACCCATTTGTTGCCAATGGGATTTCTTTGAGTCGACAACTCCAGTAAATCCAAAGACTCATTCTTATCCAAGGCTGTCATTTCTTCGTCCATGTCCTTTTTCTAGAGATTTCCATCCTTCGGCAACACCATTTCTCCTCAAACCATCCTGCAGGTTTCCTTTTCAAATATTGTTTTTACCCCTGCATTGTCCATTTTGCTTACATAAATCAAATTTCTAGCCAAACCTGGGATGTGCAGAACACTAGGCAGTGTTCTAATCCTTCCATCTATGAGCCTCAACTTGACTTTTCTTCATCCTATGATTCTGGTTGTCGAATCATCACCTAAGAAAACATTACCTCCATCCAGGCAGTGTTCTAATCCTTCCATCTATGAGCCTCAACTAGACTTTTCTTTGTCCTGTGATTCTGGCTGTCAAATCATCACCTAATAAAACATTATCTCCATCATACCTTTCATATTCGTAGAACCACTCCCTTTGGGGAGTCATATGAAAGAATGCACCATAGTCAACCAACCATGCCTCATGATCTTCATGTGTGCTTAAGAAGCCAAGTACACATCCCCTCCTTCTTCCTTGGAGGTATTTTATTCTATAGAAGGATATTCTTCAGATCCCTTCTTTTTCTGAACTTTGGATCTACATTACTTCTTGTAGTGCCCTTCTTTTTCACATCTCCAACATACCTTTACAAACTTTCTGGGAGATTTAGATCTACCCTTAGACTTAGATCTTCCACTTGATAACTTCGATCTATTTCTTTCCTGGGAACATCCTCTTGCAAATAATGTGTCTGTGCTCTGTCCTTCCATATTCTTCCATCTCATCTTCTTCAACAACATGGATGAGACCACTTCATCAAACTTCAAGGAATTTGTATTACTACCTATGGCCACAACCAGATTATCCCACGAGTCTGGTAAAGAACACAGTAAACTAATACATTTATCTTCATTTGAAATTTTAAACTCAACATATACTAACTGACTTAACACAGTATTGAAGGCATTCAAATGGTCTGCCACCGAGTCTCCATCTCTCATCCTCAGGTTATACAGCTTATTTCTTAGGAATATTTTATTCATTAGGGACTTAGACTGTTATAACTTCCCCAACTTATCCCATAAATCCTTGGTTGTAGCTTCCTCTGACACATTCAGTAATACTGAATTTGAGAGACACAGTCGGAGTGTTCTCTTCGCCTTCTGATCCAACTTTTTCTAGTCATCTGCTAAAGTTCCTGTAGGTGCAATACCTAGATCTACTGTGATCCATTGATCTTTTTCCACCAATAGATCTTCCATCTTGAGCTTCCATAGCTCAAAACTTTTCCCATTAAACTTATCGATCTCCATTTTTGAATTTCTCTCCATTTATTTTCACCTAAAAAAACAATACCACATATCTCCCACTGTAACAAGGCTTATCATAGTCCTGAGCCAAAAAGTTGACCAGAAAGGCATCCCCCTGAAGCCAACAAAGTTCTGATACCAAATGTAGATTTTAACCTTGTACAATATTTATTGCAAACAGATTTTCAATAAAAGAATAGAAAATATACAACGGCAAATACAAACAGTACACAGAGATTTTTCCCCTAGAAACCCAAACTGGGAAAACCAACATATTCTATATTCATTCATAGTGATACATTGTTTACAATACAATATACATATAGGATCTAGCGGCATACAAAACCCTAACCCAATGACCTGGATTAGTCAACAACCCTAATTCCTTAACCGGAAATAGAAAACCATCAGCAAAAAACCATGTGTCGAAAAAACGCCCAACAATGGACACGAAAATCGAGGCAACACGAAAAATGAGGCAAAAATGTGACACGTTTCCCGAGGAAAAAAAAAGTAAGACACTACTACTCATGCAAAGAATATAACACATACCCAATAGTTCGTTGGTTGCACAGGTCCCACATATGTACATAACAGATACAAAAGTCAGTACTCTATACACATATAAAAATGATATATATAAAAAACAATTAAAAAAACTTTAAAAAGTATGTTACCTATCTTGCCTCGCTCCTCACCGGGAGGCATAGGAATTTTTGGATCTCTGGTGAAGTTGATCTTCGCATAAGGGTAATCCTCGATCACTAAAATCTGTCGTGCCCACCAGTCAAAGAATATGTTTTCGAAGGCCTCTATGGTCCTCCCTCCACCTTGTCGTGGCAGCAATGTTGCCCACCTACATATTGCTGGGAAGGAGGCCAATGCCCCCATACTCTCTTTGGGACTGAGACTAGGCACCCTCTCGAAGAAGAAGGACCACAAAATGGTACCGAACCCTGAAGTTCTTGTTGGTACATTGTCTACACTCTGTAATTTGTCTCTTCATGCACATCAACATGGTCGTACTCCAGTAAAAAATGTGTGCCTCCAGAAAATAAATGGCATAATGCATGTGTGCCTGGGAGGCCTGATGTAAGGTCGAGGATCCAATAATCCGCCCAATCGATAGTAAGATCACATGTAGATATATATTGGTGATCTTGTGAATTGGCATGTGATAACCTACCTTCTCAGTGTCGGCCTCACGGTACATCCGGATATAATCCTCGATGTTGAAAGTCCCAGGGGGGAATTTCCTCAGGTTGATTGGTTCCCCTCTCCTCGAGAGGCCATTCAAGAAGTAGATATCCTCTGTGGTGGGGGTCAGTGATTGACCCTCTAGCATAAAATCATCTGCATATGGGTGCCAATAATCCACAAGAGCATTGAGCAGCCTAGGTTGTGCCCTCATGAACGGACACTGGAAAAACTTCCATATCCCACACGGTTTTAGTGCGACGATAGCTATAGGGTCCTCTTCGACAAAAACATCAATTTCCTCATGCTTCCTCTCCCTCCAGTGAACATACATCCTATTTCATGGAAAAGTGGAGGAGAGTTAGTACTTGTATTTTTATTTTTTCAAAGCTAGAAAAGGTGTACGCGGGTTGTTTCGTACATAGTTGCGTATGTACGTGGGCTGGTGGTTTCCTGCCTAGGTACATACATGGGCTATCCTTGGACAACATGCATACATGAAAGGCCTCTCTTTTTAGGAGAGCGCACCCCCTCAAAAACTAAAATTAATGCATAAAAGAAGTATTGAAATGAAAGAGGGAGTGTTACACATTATTTTCGTCACCCTTGTTACCGTTAATGATGTAAAACTATCCTTTGTCTTTAGAAGGATCATTGGCCCGAATTCCTAAAGAGTGAAAGGAGAAGAACTTGGCCTCAAAGAAGCAATTGTATTTTCTTTTGTAAAAACCCTATTAAGGAAGGTCGTTGCAGGATACACTATATATAGGGTGCGACAATGCCTGATCGTCGCCCCCTGCTCTAAAGCTAGGCTATGACGTCTCCACAGGCTGCACTATACTTAGGGTGTGACGATTTTTCGTAAGTGGGAAAAACGAGCATCTTCTCGATGCTTCTAGAAGGAGAAGCTTCTATGGTGAGATGGCCTCTGATTGGTTTGGATCTTACTCTCTTTTATGATTTAGTGGGATCATCCTAACGTCCTCACCTTATCCTCTTCAAATTATAAAAGGAGAGGAGCTCTCATGGAGAAAGTTAGCTTGATTAGATTGGAAATTTGGCTTGAGATTGTTAGCTTGGTTAGAGTGGCTTTCAGATTTGCTTCGTCAAGATAAATTGTGAGTGACTTTCAGATCTATAGTCACGGAATCCATGGATCAGAAGTGTGTGGGACTCAAGGGACTGTTGGAAGGGACCTTACAACATCAAGGCATCTGGTTATATTCTCCTTTTCATATTATTTAATACAGATGCACTTTTCTTTCCTATATGAATCTTATTTGTCCATGTTGTATGATTCCTTGATCACATACATAGTTTCATATCAATTAGGCTCTGTTATTCTTGTCTTTGTTGGCTTGTGTTCCTTTGCAGGTATTTCTCCATAAGCCTTACGACAGAGCTTGGATTGCATTGACGAAGACGGATCTTCGATATTTAAAAGGTATGTTCTAGATCCATTTATCATTTGATAATTGAAATCTAAGGAAAGAGTAGTGTACTGTCTTGTTTTTTTCTAGTTTCATAGTGAATCTAGGGAGATCTTTTTATGTCTGCATTTACCAATTAATCCTATAAGAAAATTGGCGACCATACTAGGGATTGGATTGTTTCCTAGTCAGTCTAGTTTCCTTTCTTTTTCTGCTTGTATTATTCCTGTTGAGTCATTGGGTGATCCATGTTGACTCTCTGGTCTTGAAAATTCATTTGGAAATCCTGTTCTTTTTTCATTTTTCTTGTGTTTTCAGTGATCGTTGGACCCTGTCTTTTTACAGCCTGTGACGATCCCTGTAAAACCTTTGTATGTTCAGAAATCGTCACACTCTATCTGTGGAAGCCAGTGCGATGACGTTGCACTGTGTATTTACCCCTACCTGCAACGATCCTTGATCGTCGCACTGTGTAGTTACCCTTGCCTGTGACGATTCCTGTAGAAATTTTTTTGGAGGGACAGTCAAATTTTTCCTCTTTTCCCAGTTCTTTGATTTAGCTTTAGGGTGAATTCTTGAGATTGATTGTGGTATTTTTACAATCTGCTTGACAACTTAGAATATGCTTTTAGCCATTCTTTGCTTGGTTTTTTCTTTGTTTGCTTTTGAAAGATATGATCCCTTGCTTTGAGTGTCTTTCAGTTACAAAGCATTGTTTTTTCTTTAGAATTGCTTGGTGAAAGAACTTTTTTTTCTTTTCTTGAATAGTTCGTGTTAAAAGAGAAAATACGTTTGGGTTTCTTTGTTTTATAGAGATTTGTTATTGCTTTTAGCTATCTTTGAAACCAAAAAATTTAATTTCTTGCTTTGCATTAGATTGGGGGCATCCTTGCATTTGAAGTAGTGAAATTGCATGGTTTTTGGCATTTTTGGTCTTGAATTCTTAAAAAAATGTCCCCCTCATGGTCGGGTGGGGGCAAGAATCATTTATTGGTTTACAGTCTCTTTGTCTCATTTCATGAAGTTCTTGATATTGATGAGTTTAATAAAATTTTGGGACATTGTGCATCTGGGAATGATAAATGTTTTCTCCTTCTTGTAATATAGTTTTCATCGAAGTGAAACATTTGCATTATCATTCTTTGCATTGTTTAGAGTCGGTCAAAACATCATTTAGTCCACGTCATTTTCCTCTTGAGTAAACAAAAACCTTAAAATAAAGCGCTTATAAAAATTGATTACACATTTTTATGTTTTCTGGTAGCAAACCTACATTAGATTAGTTGTAGGGATTTGGAATAGGTGTGAAAGATAACTTTCCAAAGCTACAAACAAACATAGAATCTTGAGTTAGGGAGCATTCAAATCCACTTGCTACATTTTTTCCTAGGAAGCCCTTCTAACACAAGGGTCAATCATGAGGCTGCATTAGGACTATCAGAGTTAGTCACCCTGCTTTGTTGGTCTTAGTGTAGATATTGCATGTATTATTGAGGGTCACTTGAGAGTATACCCATGATTATGTGTGGGAGCTCCTCGAGTTGATTTCGGGATAGATACCCTGCCTTTGTGCATGGATCGGACTATCGACTATTTCCCCAGGCATCATTGTAGTAACGGGTAACCTTAGTAGCCTATCTCTCTAGGGTCTTTACATGAGGTGATTGTGGAGGAGCAAGTCTTCATGGTACCTGGAATCGACATTGGCCAAAATCACTCACGCTCCTTGGAGGGTATACCCATGATTATGTGTGGAAGCTTGCACCAAGGCATAAGTCCGTTAAACAGGTAGTCAACGTAAATTTTCCACTTGCTCTATCTCATCCCCTTATTATATTGTTCTCGCAACGTTGGATTTCATCACCAACTAGTGCGTTCATTGTAAGAAGGTTTTGTTTGCTTGTTTGCTTACTAGATTTTTTGTGTGTGTTGTTTGTTTTCCCTAGCAGACTCTAGGGAAAACTTGTACTGTAAACTTGAAAGAAATGTGGTCGGGATGTTCCTCAGACACTGATATATGAAGGTGTGTCCGTTAGTATTTTGTCCTCTATTGCTTGGCAAGCTTTGGGCTATCCTCAGCTTGTACCGGTTACGCAAAATCTGTTATCTTTTAACAGAAGAACCAGTCACCCTTTAGGGGTCCTTCCTCAATTTCCCATAACTTTGGGAGGGAAAACTGTCTTTATTGATGTCATAGTAGTCCAAGATCCCTTGGATTTTGATTTACTCCTTGGGCGAGATTATGTCTACGCTATGAAAGCTATCGTGTCCACTCTTTTTCGTGTGATATATTTCCCTCACGATAGAAGAATTGTGACTATTGATAAACTTTCGTTTGTTGGCCCTGACTTGACCTTAATGACATCCCTAAATGGTTCTTATATGAAAACAGTATCGCCCCCACCACAATTCAATTATGTGGTGTTATCTCCCATGCCTTCAGTTACCGATGAAGATGAGCCTCTCACTGTAAGCTCAATATCTTATGACTTAGATCCAGTCGTTGACATGGTGATCTCTTCGATAGGGTTATTCAGGCCTGACCTCCTTACCCCTATCGCAACTCTCGACATGTGTTCCTTCCAGAGTGTGTTTCTTCCGTCAGGTGAAGATCTATTGGATGCCATGACTGATTTTTGTCCCTTGACATGGTTTCCTTCTGGAACATCGTCCCTCTTGGAAGCCATGATCAAGAAAATACTTTTGAGCATGGTTTTATGATTTCAAGCTCATTAAAAAATGAAACCAACCTTGAGTATGGTTTTTTGATTTCAAGCTCATTAAAAAATGAAACCATCCTTGAGCATGGCTTTCTGATTTCAAGCTCATTAAGAAATGAAACCATCTTTGAGCATGATTTTCTAATTTCAAGATCCTTAAAAAATGAAACCAGCCTAAGAGGATAGTTTTTTGTCTCTGTAGCAACCTCGTTAAAAAATGAAATAAACTTTATGAGCATAGCTCCCATTTTTGTGTCAAGCTCGTTAAAAAATGAAACAAAGGTCTAGGGATTGATCCTATATTCTCGAGCATAGTTCATGTTCCGGTGTCAAGCTCGTTAAAAAATGAAATAGTTTTTCCCCCTCCCTGTTTGAGTCAAGTCCTTCGTCTAGTATTTGAAGCTTCATTTCATCCACCTTTGTAGTTGGACGAAACAAAGCTTGGTGGGCAATGCTTACAACTTCTAGCCTTCATGCTAAAGTTAATTCGCTAGCTTCTTAAGCTGGGGCATCCCTAGATAATGCGTTGGGAAGTCCAAGCATAGTTTTCTATGTTTCAAGATTGTGTAAAAATGAAACCACCTACCTCAAGCATAGTTTCTTCTGGTTCAAGCTTGTGTAAAAATGAAACCAGGTCCAAGCATAGTTTTGGCTAGTTTTAAGCTTGTGTAAAAATAAAACCTATCCCAAGCATAGTTTTGTTTTGTTTTAAGCTTGCATAAAAATGAAAACAATCCCAAGCTCAGTCTTTGTTCTTTCTCATGCTCCTAAATACATGAGAATGTAACCAAGTAAACTTTTATCACTTTTTTGGACTCGTAAAGGTTATACGAAAAATGAACCCCCTGGAGTTCCCTTTAAGCTCTTTTCAGACTCTCTAAACATGAAAATATTGTCAAGCGATCTTGTTATTTTCATGCTCGTTAAAGTATTTGAAGAAAACGTCTGTTGAGTGATATTTTATCTCTTTTTTGGTCTCATCGGACTATTTTACGAAAAAATACATTTTGGAGTTTTCTTTAAGTGTTTTTTAGACTCTCTAAATATGAAAAACCATTGAGTTTACTTTCTTTGGACTCGTAAAAAAACATCGAAAGGCCCATATGGGACCGAACCAATCCTTCCTAGGGTTCGTTAAAAATACTCGAGGGACTCATCCGAAGGATGAGATTACAGTTCAAGCATATGTTATCCTCCTCAAGCTTATGTAAAAATAAAGAGGTACTCGCCAGAAATGGTGGGGGGGGAATTGGGAAAGAAATGTATCTAAACCTGTATTCTATGGAAGAGTCACTTTTGAACATGACACCCTTTCACTTGCTTTGTGTCTAGGTTGGAAAATTCTCTTGTCTCATGATCATAATCTTTTATAAGATTACAAATTGGTCTTTGATCCCTGTTGTTGAGTCAGTGTTTCCAAGACAATTGTCGTGTCGTCAATATGTTCAAAGAGAAGTTCAACCCGGAAATCCTTCTATTGTGTCGGCCATTTCTGCAATTCTTAAGCCTTCTATTGCATCGACCATCCTTGCGTCGGTCCTGAATCACTTGTTACTCTGATCTACATCAAATATTTTTACCTGTTTCGTGTCATTGATGGGGGATACATTAAGGCCCTCCTGTGACGGGTATTTTCCTGTCGACTTCAACTCATTATCAAGGAATTAGACTTAGAAACTAATTGGTACCTTGGAACTTGCATGCCTCAATGGCAGGTTTCCTCGCTTTCGACAGTGGGTTTTCATTATTGACCCTTGATCGGGAGATTCCGCCGAGTGTTCGACATCAGCTCACAAATTTTCACCCTTTGGATTGTACTAGTGTACCTTGGTATTCATTGACATTAATGGTGATTTCCCTCGCACTTGTTAACGGTATACACTAATGACCGGTAATCAAGTGGTTTCTACCATGTTCGACTTCATCACATGTATTCGTATGGTTAGATTCGTACTATAGAGTGGTGGATATCAAGACCCTGGATCTTTTCTGACAGATTCAGGTTGTGTTGGAGTATATTCAGATTGTATTGTTTCATAGATCCACAGTGTATGTCTCATGGCTATGTTCAAATTTGAGTCTTTAACACATAGATCCACAGTGTATTTTTGGTGGCTATGTTCATATTTGAGTCACAATGGCATGGATCCACAGTGTATGTTTGGTGGCCATGACCTGTCTTGCTTAACATGGATCTTCACATGTCAGCATTTATGCTTTGAGTCATTTGTATTCTGAGTATGGGAAGTCCTACCTCAGTGATGATATATTATTGTGTTGTATTTCCTTCTTTGTTGGCAGGTTTCCAACTGACATGTTCCTTTTTCCCTACACACACTTGACAAAGTATTTCAGCTATCACTCTGTTCTAACTTCATACTTTGGGGGGCTCTCTATTACACATTATTTTCATCACCCTTATGACCATTAATGATGTAAAACTATCATTTGTCTTTAGAAGGATTAGTGGCCCGCATTCCTGAAGAGTGAAGGGAGAAGAACTTTGCCTGAGAGAAGAAATTGTATTTTCCTTTGTAAAAACCCTATTAAGGAAGGTCGTCGCAGGATGCACTATATATAGGGTGTGACGATGTCGGATCATCATCCCCTGCTCTAAATCTAGGTTGCGACGTCTCCGCAGGCTGCACTATACTTAGGTGCGACAATTTTCGTACGTGGGAAAAACAATCATCTTCTCAATGCTTCTAGAAGGAGAAGCTTCTATGGTGAGGTGGCCTCTGTTTGGTTTGGATCTTACTCACTTTTCTGATTTAATGGGATCATCCTAACCTCCTCACTGTATCCTCTTCAGATTATAAAAGGAGAGGAGATCTCATGGAGAAATTTAGCTTGATTAGATTGGAAATTTGGCTTGAGATTGTTAGCTTGGTTAGAGTGGTTTTCATCTTTTTTTTGTCAAGATAGATTTTGAGTGACTTTCAGATCTATAGTCATAGAATATGTGGATTAGAAGTGTGTGGGAAGAAAGGGACTGTTGGAAGGGACCTTACAACATCAAGGCATCTGGTTGTATTCTAATTTTCATATTATTTAATACAGATGCACTTTTCTTTCCTATATGAATCTTATTTATCCATATTGTATGATTCCTTGATCACATACATAGTTTCATATCAAGTAGGCTCTGTTATTCTTGTCTTAATTGGCTTGTGATCCTATGTAGATATTTCTTCATAATCCTTATGAAAGAGCTTGGATTGCATTGATGAAGACGGATCTTCGATATTTAAAAGGTATGTTATAGATCCATTTCTCATTTGATAATTGAAATATAAGGAAAGAGTAGTGTATTGTCTTGTTTTGTTCTAGTTTCGTAGTAAATCTAGGGAGATCTATTTATGTCTGCATTTAATGATTAATCCTATAACATGGAGGGATTTGTAGCTACTTGGTTCAAGTAGAAAGTTGTTTCGTCCACTGAATCTCCTAGAATCAACTCTTTTAGCGAAGGGGGTTTTCACCTTTTGGCTAATTTTTGAATTGCAATGGTAAAAATGAGCTGTCAGCTTCTATTTATAGAATTTTTTGGCCCTTTTTGTCGCTTTTTGACCCCCTTTGTCATTTTTCCTGGCTTGGTGATCACTTGATTCCATTTCTAAGTTTCTTATTGGTCGTTCTGGTACTCTTTTTCTTTTGATTTGGTAATTTTTGGGATGGGTCACTATTTGGGTATCTTTTGGTAAAAGTTATTTTTTTTCAAATTTTTGCATATAACTTAGGATTTCATTTCCACTTTCTACATCTCATTGTTTTTGTTTCTTTTCCATAGGATCGAACCCACCGAAGTGTGACACAAAACCTTCATTGTTGCTCTAGAAGTGTCCTAATTAGGTGGTAGAGCCTACCTTTACATGGATTCCCTAGGTAGATCCTCGATTCATTATGGCATCCATGTTGTCAATAATGACTATAGGATTGGGAGTCTTTGTTAGTCCTATCATGATTATGAGATAAAGTCTCATTTGTTTGATGCACCCTCATCCTAGGCCTTACCCTTGGGACTCCCAAATGAACATGCTTTATTGTCTTTCAAGCTCGCTTTGAAATTCGAAAACAACATCCAACGAGACTGTATTTATTCTTTTCAATCTCATCTGGATTAGCTGAGAAAAGTATCTCCCTGGAGTCTTCTTTAATCCCTTTTCAGACACTCTAAAAATGAAAATATTGCCGAGCGATCTTGTTTCCATTAACGCTCGCCAAACTCAAATTTGAAGGCACATCTGTCCGGAGGTAGTTTACCCCTTTTTCAATCTGGATGGCTAATTATACGAATAAAGGTATGCTCTAGGAACTTTGGTTCTCTAGAAGAATATTCACAGGCATACATTTAACCCTTTTTTGGGCTTGACAGACTAAATCTTCGAAAAAGGAACATTCTCCTTGGTTTTGGTTTATCACCTTTTTCGGGCATTAGAGATTACTTACGAAAAAGGAACCCCCCCAGAGTCCCTAGTTAAGCTCTTTTCAGACTCCCTAAAATTGAAAATATCGTTGAGTGACCTTGTTCTTTCACACTCTTTAAATTGGTCCAGAAGAACATCTACTGGTATGAGTTATTCTATTGGTTACTCTTCCAAACACATGGAGAGTTTGTGTTGCCTCCTGCATCGCAAACTTATGTCATTGTCATGTTTCCTGAGTCTGGTCATCTTTCGTGTTTTTTTCCAAGGGAAGTTTCACTCAACCTGAGTCGGCCTTTCTATAGTTTGTCTCTTGACTTCCATGAGTTGGCCATCTCGAGAGTCCATTTAAGTCCAGATTCAAAATTGATGAAGTTTTCTAACTGATCATCGGGATCCTCATGTATTTTCCCAACGAGTTGTCGAAGACCTCAAGGTAGTGAGTTATACACTCCCATTATACTCCTCCCTGAGTTTTGCAGATTTTGAAGTTGTTGCTCGAGCTGTCAATACCTCATCTCCAGCCATCAAGCATCACTAGCTTATTGAAGATGGATACTATACTTGTATATATTCGAGTGATTCTGAGATGTAGATCCACTATGTATTTCTCACGGATACACTTTATATAGTTATATGACATGGATATGAAATGTATTTGATTGGAAGCCATAATTTAGTTCATCTCGAGCATGGGTATGCCTGCCTCGGAGAAATAATTGTTATTTTGCAGATGGCACCTCCCGAACTCTGGTCCCAGGCTCACTCGATTCTGCACGTTGGTGAAGATATTATAATGTATTTTGGCCATCAATTTATCTTATGACCTCACACATTAGGGGGCATCTTTTATAGCCCTAAAATTCCCTATCCATGCATACATGGCCTTGGCCCTCTTACTTGCATATTTTGTCAAAGCACTGTTGAGGAGCTCTTTTTAAAAAACCATTTTTTAGAGCATGTACATGCCCTGCACCACTACATCCCGCGTACATACGCTTGTTGCATGCTATAAATCCCACATATGTACGCTTGTTTCACACTAAACAACCTGTGTATGCTTGCAAAAGTTTCAAAAATTAAAAAGTTGTAAGGAATTTGGTGAAATTCACGGGCTATTGGAGGTTTCCCAACCAATTCACCTGATATGGCTCGTCACCCAACTGAATAACCATCCTTTTGTCATATAAAAGGAGGTTTTTGGGTCTCATTTCACATCTAAGCATAAGAACAATGAAACTCTGCCCAATTTCACTTCCCCTCCTTGCCCAAGCTTTTGCTACCTTTTGTGAGATATTGCCTCAGCATTCCCTCATCAGCCCCTTCTTCTTCCATTCAATCCATTCCCTTCCTTTGAGGTGGTCGAAAGATTGAGAGAAGAGGCCTATTCGAGGTGCACTTGGAGCATTGTAAAGAGGATCCCAAACCAAGTTCGTGGAATAGTGGCAAACAAATATTGTAAGTTTCAGTCTTTGTTTGATGAATAAAAGAATCTCTTTTCCCTATCCCAAATGATGATGTTTTGTGTATTCTCTTTAATTTATACTTAACATTTGATATCTAATCCTAACTCATGAATAGAATAGCATGCTTGTATTCCTTGTTTGCCTATTTTTTGATGCAGGTCATCCTTGGGAGGAGACGTGCAGTGATTGGAACTACAGAGCTTGAGGAGATCATCATCGGACGTGGGATAAAAGGTACAATTACTAATCTTCTCTCTTATTGCTTTCTTTTCATTTTTTTTGGTATGTTTGGGGTAGAGTAGAAAATAGATTGACTTTTAGATGGTCATTCGCTATATCTACATCTTAAACCCTGGTGTAGTTAAAGGGGGGATTTTCCCACTAGCAGGATCACACCCCCTCAGTTAGTATGTGAGATTACATGGGTAAGGTTATCTATTTGTATTGTTGGGATTTAAGAACCATGTGCAATTCCATATTGAGCACCATCCTCTAATAATACTCACATGAGCATAGTGTTAAGTTAAGTTATGATATGCATTCAACGTCCTTCATTTATGTATTATGTTATGTATTTCACGTAATTATGTTCTATGAGATATTGTGAGATGGCATGTAGCTAATTCAAGTGAACTGGACTTGTATCATATTATATTGTATTATAGATCATGATGTCTACAAACTCAATTGTGACATAATATATCTCTACTCATTTATGCATGTAAACCATTCCACTTTTGTTTCCTCTTCCACCTTACAACCTAAACTATGCCTTACTCCTTATTGCATGCAAACTTATTCCTTTTGTGATCATGCTAGAAGCCCATGGAATATGTCATATCATTTTTATATCAATCTCTAAAGTCAACTTTGATGATGTGTCTAGCAATCATCCCTCAATAATTTCAAACAACATTGCAATTTCCCCACCTCATTTTCACATGTCTTTTCCGCAACACTATCTCAAGTATTAATTTCCATCTACCCATGAGTAATCCCCTATCTCCCATGTCTGCATCTAAGGCCATCCACCTCCATAGTCTATTCTTCGCCTATAGTGTTTAGTTAATGGACCTTGTTAACATATTACACAATAATGTTGTGTTCTTTAGGAAGCTACTTTCAAACCCCACTCTCCTACCCTGTTTGGAAACATGAACAAATACTAATTCTACCATCAAATATCCCAACAAAATATGACCAAATGCAATATTTATTTTTGCATATAAATAGGTCAATAGGAACACAATGGCACCTCAAAAGCACATGTAACACATGCAATGAAATCATATATGGATAATACAATGTCACAATTGCGTCATGTTATCTTAGTGGAAATATCAATCTAACACCAACTATGAGGTAGGGACTCTCTCACCACCATTAAATGTTGATCAACAAACATAAAATGGGATGATCTAATTCAAATCATAGATGAATTTAGACAAGCATCATGGGGATCACTTTGTAAAAAATGTTCAAAAAACATATGTCCATGAGATTAAAAAAATTACCTCTATTTTTATAATTTACCACATATTCTTCTTATTCTCTAGACCACTATTGATAAATTGATTTTTTATTATTAAAAAAGTTAAATTTTTTTTAGTAATTAGTAGTTTTTTTTCTCTTATTTAAAATTTTAAGGTCCCCTACCTTAATTATGTGCCATTATACCAAAACAAATATTGATAAAATTGAATACCCCTATATACACTCACCTCAAATTTGTTAGATTACTAGAGTGACCCCTCATAATAAGTATGTGGTAGAGTGACCACAAGTTTTTTATTATGGTATAGTTATTTAGAAATGAAGACAAGATATTTTAAGGTTAACTATTCTGTCGTGAATCAACGTCCCCCTAATCACTAATGTTTAACACGATAAGTGTGCACACTTTTGGAATAGATGGACAATTAATTTAGTCGATTTGGAGAAATAGTTCTAACCAAAAATATAATGATTGTAGCATTAATATCACAATGGAATTGATGAATGATTATAAAGTTTCACCATATATTTCCTTCTCCCTCACATTGTTCTCTTATTTTATTTTCTTATTGGATTATTGGTGTTCTTTCCCTCTTTCTCTAGATTTTTAATTAGGTTTTTTAAGCTCACATTGACATTTACTAGAAATCCCATTCATAACTACCATCAAGTTGTCTCTAGAGAGTTTTATCGTGATGGTGATTCTAGCTTCAACATACACACCACACAACATATCACATACATAGTATTATAATATGAATACATTATTTTGGGTACACCAAAATTTTATCTCATCGTTAACTAATTTAGTACCATGAACTTTAATGGAATTTATCGAGCCTTGATGCTTCCTAATTTCAGATTAGATAAGGATCTATATTATATAGTTATTTTCACCTTGAAAAAATATCACATGGATTATTATAGAGTGATACAACTACATCACCCTAGATGATTCAAAATGGGTCATTATATTATTTTTCATTTATCTTAGTACTGTCGGGGTGGGAAAATTGGAGGAATTAGCTTGCAAGGCCCATTTTAGTGGCAGGTCCCAATTTGGAGATTTGGGGTTCGGAACCTTCTAGAGCCATTTCGAGGCATCAAATGACACTTTTGTGGGTCAATTTTTTTTTAGCATATCTCCTATCCCCTCGATGGTATTCTACACACCAATACCTTTCAATTTTTTGAGGCTTTCAAGGCCCTTCTCTCTAGGTTACACATAGTCAGTGCATTAAGCATTTATATATTTTAGTTTCATGTTGATCTGTAAAATGTCATGGATATTCCAATGGAATAGTTTGTCACAATAGATCTCATAAATAAAACTGAAATCTACACTATGAAGGTTAAATTCCTTAGATTCTAGAACATTTAGTTATTCATTTTCTGCTTATGCATGAAATAGAGAAAATGTGGTAAATAAAGAATAGGGAAATACAATCAAACACCATCCACAAAATAACACAAATATTTTCTCAGGGAAACCCTTATGGGAGAAAACCCAACTAGAAGGTGAGGTTGCTATGCTCTATTTTCTCTGGTATGGAAATAATGCAAGTACAAAGGAGAAGGCACTCTCTATGGAGTTACCTGAGACCTGTGGCATGTTAGGATACTATAGAACATTAACCCCCCTCTGTTTTTCTCTCTAATTTCCCACTCCCAATTGTTCTTCTCTGCAATGGATCGAACTACAATAACATAGAATGGAACCCATTCTCCTCCTAGTGGCCTGGTATTTAACATAGCCCAATAGTCATCTAGGGTTAGGTTTTTGACTTCCTCAACCTTCAATTGTGATAAGGCTTTGGAACTTCTAGATTCCTCTTGAAAGTCCTCATCTGACTAGCCCCATATGAATGAGTAATGGGGGCTGACATGGCATCCTCTTTTACCATGGGCATAACTTATAGACACCAAAACCCAATCGACTTTGTTTAATGCCTCAAAATGGCTTTGGAAGGTTCCAGACCCCAATTTTCCAAACTGAGACCTCCCACTAAAATGACCTTGCAATTCAATTCCTCTCATTTTTCCACTCTGAAAGCATTGAGATAGATGACAAATAATATAATGATCCAATACGGATCACATGCTATATTTGGGAGTTCTTTAGAGTCTTAATCAACTCAGTTTTTGGTCTTTCAAGGCCCTCCTCTTTGGAGAACACATGGCCAGTGCATTGAGCACCTTATGATTGTATTTTGTATTCTACTTGAATACAAAATACACTTTTTTCCTTGGAAAAAAAACACTAATGGAAGGCCTTGTAATTTCAAGGATATCATAACTTTCATAATATATATATATATATATATATATATATATATATATAATTAACATTATAAATTTTGAAAAAATAGTTGTGCACAAGAACGATTTATTCTCTACAATTTTACAAAATTTTAAAGGAAATTTCATCATTTAGGTACTCAACACTAGCACTAACGGAAACATATGCATTATATTTTGCACGAAAAATAACATACCATTGTTAGGAAAAATCAAATTTCACATAGTAATACACAACTTATATAAATAAAAATTATATATTCCAAAAGCTAATTGATTTTCCTACATTTCATCTTTTTACACCATTTTCAATATATATATAATTAACATTTTAAATTTTGAAAAAATAGTTGTGCAAATTAACGATTTATTCTCTACAATTTTACAAAATTTTAAAGGAAATTTCATCGTTTAGGTACTCAACGCTAGCACTAACGGAAACATATTCATTATATTTTGCACGAAAAATAACATATCATTGTTAGGAAAAATCAAATTTCACATAGTAATACACAACTCATATAAATAAAAATTATATATTCCAAAAGCTAATTAATTTTCCTACATTTAATCTTTTTACACCATATTCAAATTCATTGTGAAAGTACCTTTAATCATCCCTCCAAGTTAACATATTGTTTTTTTCCATGTTTTCATGTCACTAATGTGTCATGAGAGACCAACATTATATTGCACCCACCCACTACCCAATTGTTTTAAAAAAAATTGAAAAAGAGCAAATTTAAGCCAAATTTTAAATCGTAATTCACTAAAAATGTAAATGAGAATGTAACAAACAATTTATGTGATGTCTTCACTGTCGAGGAGGGATGGTTGTCATGTAGATAAAAAATGAAAATATGGTACGATTTTGAAAAATTAAAAAACGAACCAAAACTACTGATGAAGCAAAGGAATCGAGGAATCCAACAACACAATAGCACCGACAATGGGGTGGTCATACAAAGATGGTGAGCACTAATGCTTGTATGGCTGGAAGCATTGAAGAAAATGTAAAAATGAAATTATAGTTTGGTATTTAAAAAAACAATTACCCTATCTCAATGCGCCTAATAGTTACACACACTAGTGCATTTAAGTGTTCCTAGCACACCGTTATATTTTTTTTTAAATGTGGATTGGTGCACTTATTTGGGTTCATTGATGCATGCCTAGGCTATTAATCACATCAATTAGTTTTTTTATTTTTTTTAAATAAAAATCTATATTTTATAAAAGAAATGTCTAAACCTAATTCAATGCTTCTAACGTATATACTCGTCAATGTGCTTATTATCTAATGACGCGTTGATGTTTATGATATCATAAATCAATGAAATGTTATCTGACACACCTATATAAGGAATGCATCAGGGTGCCTTCTATGGGTGCACACTGATGGATATTTATTTATTTTTAAATAAAAGCTAATATTTCATAAAGAAAAATGTCTAAACTCATTTGGTGCATCGTAAAAAGTGATTCACCAGTGCCCTTATAAGTTTCTCATGCACCATTAGAGTTTGTTTAAAGTTAAAATAAACCCTTTTATCATATATTAGTTATAACAGATTTTGGGGCATTAGTTTATTTAATTCACTAGTGTTCCATATATATTGGGGTACTAGTGCGCTTTATATGATTTAAGCACATTGATTATAAAACATCCACCCCCATGCCTATGCTAGCAACCTCCACTATAAACAAACAAGGGAGAATATTTTGGGGGAGGTTCCACAAAATCCACCACAAGAAGGTGTTTTCCTTGCAATGGAAGGACATCTAAAACACTGAAAGCAATAAGAATGGTGAGCTTGCAACCTAAGTTTAAGGTCAATTTGGTAATATGGACCCAGTTTATCATTAAAATCCTCTTCTAATTTATGAGACTATATATTGTATTTTTTTAAGGGATGTAGTCTAAACATTCTATATTTTTCCCATTTTCGGCAACATCACTGAAATCAAATCACAATTTTTTGTTGCTTAAAATCACTTTTTGAATGCATAAATGGATTCAACTCCCTGAAAAACCCCTTGAGCACATGGATTATGCAGATTTAACAACTAAAATATGCAATTCAAACAATTTATGGCCGGATTTTGAGCAAAAATAATCAAAAAATATGATTGAAAATGGGAAAAAATGTAGAACGTTTAGACTACGTGTTTTTAAGGTAGTTTTACAATATTTCAATTTTGAATAAAAATCTTCATTTAGACATCTTTTTTCATTCAATAACAAGGGATTCGTGTTGTTAGGTTTGTTTGAAATAGACACTATATTTTGACATTTAAACTATTTCCTACAATTTTAGGTAGATTAAAATAGACTAACCCATTTTAAATCATTAAAGTAGAACATTCAATGCCCTTGTCAATGATGAGAAAACACTTTCTTGGACCTGCAAATAGCTTCAATTAACATACTTTATTTGCATAAAAAGATAGATTATTTTGCTTCCAAATAAGTGATAAATTGATGATCCAGGTGGATATCGGTGGCCACCCACCTATTTGGCTCGTTTTGGCAGTTTTTCAATTTGGTAGTTTTTTTTCCTAGTTTTTAGGTCCTAAACTTTTGGGGTTGTTTTGAGGCCCTAAACAACGTTTTTAGGGCTCGCCATAGTCAAACCAACAATGTAGCCTAGGTATTGGACCATGTCCATGTAGAAGGATCATTTTTCCAAGTTTGCATATAGGTTGTGTTGTCGCAGAGTGTGTAGAACTTGTTGAATATGTTGTGTGTTCCACCCAAGTCTTGTTGTAGATGAGGATGTCATCCAGATACACCACTACAAAATAATTGGTGAAAGCCTATAATATATCATCCATCATCCTCATGAAAATTGTCGGTGCATTTGTCAAACCAAAGGGCATCACCAACCGTTCAAAAAGACCTTATTTTGACTTGAAGGTAGTCTTCCATACATTTGTCTGCTCTATTAGGACCTAATGGTAGCCAGACTTCAGATCAATCTTACTGAAGTATTTTTCCCCCTTGAGCTGATCAAGGAGATCGTCGATTTGGGGAATCGAGTATCGGTTTCTCACTGTGATTTTATTTAGGGCTCGGTAATCAATGTAGAGTCACCAGGTCCCTTCTTTCTTCTATACAAGCATGATTGGGCTTCGACAAGGTGATGATTTGGGTCGTATGTGCCTCTTTTGGAGCAATTCTTGGATCTGACACTTGATCTCCTCATTTTCTAATAGAGAGTGGTGATAGACTGGCCCATCGGGTAGAGGTGCATCGGGGGTTAGATCGATGGAATGCTTGACCTAACAGTGCAAAGGTACCCCAATAGGTGAGGAGAAGATGTCTTTGTATTCTTCCACGACCTTATCCACTTGCCTCTGCTGCATGGAGAGGTCGGTCGAGAATTCCATGGATGTGGCTACAATTTTTCGCTCACTCTGGGAGCGAATCACGATGAAGACAAATTTCTTGATCTGATAGATGACCTTCTGGCATTTCTTGGCAGAGATAAAGGAAATGGTACTAGGTGGGACTACCTCAGGTATCCTATACAATTTCTTGTCCAAAGTAATAATAACACTGTGAGGCCGAGACTCATATACAACATGATGTTTCCATAAATAAGGTTGGCCAAAAAGAACATCACAAACTTCAAGGGTAGAAACATCACACAATATCTCATCTTTGAAATGCTTGATGTCGTAGGACATGCGACATTGTTGGCTGACACTAATATCGCTTCCTTGGTGGAGCCATCCGATGGTGTAGGGTTGCGGGTGTGGCATTGTCAGCAGGGCCAACCGCTTGATGACCTCCGTTGAGATGAGGTTATTCTGGCTACCACTATCAACAATGAAGTGCATTGGGGTTCCTTTCACCCACATATGTGAATGAAAGAGGCGCTCGCCTTCCTCTGGCTTATCAGGTTCACCGGGCTGGATCTTGGTGGTAGCAACGGTGGCACTAGGTTTCACATAAATGATTTCTTTCCCCTTTTGTGGTTCTGACTCATAGTCGGAACCTGCATCTGATTCAGAGGCTTTCACCTCAGCCAACAATGATTTCATTGAGAAGCAATCAAAAAAGTTATACCAGGGGCTCTTATGGAAGTCACACCACTTCCCAATATCTTTCTTCGTCTTTCCATTATCCTTCTTTGTTTGCGTCTTAGATTGGTTGTCCTGAGGTTATTCATCTTTGCTCTACCCTTTGTTCTATGGGTTAGGGTTTCCATTGCCTTTCCTCTGCTATGATGGGTTCCCAAACCCAAACTGTTGTGTCATTTGTTTAAGCTTTTGCTCAATTTTGACAACATAACGATAAGCCACACCCAAGGACGAGATGTACATAAACTCCATTTCTTCCTAGATGTATCTATGCAGACCACCACAGTACTCGAGCACCATATGTCGCTCAGAATATTTGATACCCAACTTGGTGCACAAGGTATGGAAGATATTTGTGAACTCTGGCACTGCTTGGTCCCTTTCATGCCGCAGTGTGGTCTATTTTGTATACAAGTCGTCATATCTTCCAACGGGGTAGTATTTTTCCTTAATAGCATCCCTGAAGGACTCCCAAGTGAGTGCAACTGTAAATAATGAGGGCTCCTCTGTTTCCTTTTTCTCACAGAAATTAAAATAGACTAACCCATTTTAAATCATTAAAGTAGAACATTCAATGCCCTTGTCAATGATGAAAAAACACTTTCTTGGACCTGCAAATAGCTTCAATTAACATACTTTATTTGCATAAAAAGATAGATTATTTTGCTACCAAATAAGTGATAAATTGATAATCCAGGTGGATATCGGTGGCCACCCACCTATTTGGCTCGTTTTGGCAGTTTTTCAATTTGGTAGTTTTTTTTCCTAGTTTTCAGGTCCTAAACTTTTGGGGTTGTTTTGAGGCCCTAAACAACGTTTTTAGGGCTCGCCACAGTCAAACCAACAATGTAGCCTAGGTATCGGACCATGTCCATGTAGAAGGATCATTTTTCCAAGTTTGCATATAGCTTGTGTTGTCGCAGAGTGTGTAGAACTTGTTGAATATGCTGTAAGTGTTTCGCCCAAGTCTTGTTGTAGATGAGGATGTCATCCAGATACACCACTACAAAATAATTGGTGAAAGCCTACAATATATCATCCATCATCCTCATGAAAATTGTCGGGCCATTTGTCAAACCAAAGGGCATGACCAACCATTCAAAAATACCTTATTTTGACTTGAAGGTAGTCTTCCATACATTTGTCTGCTCTATTAGGACCTGATGGTAGCCAGACTTCAGATCAATCTTACTGAAGTATTTTTCCCCCTTGAGCTGATCAAGGAGATCGTTGATTTGGGGAATCGGGTATCGGTTCCTCACTGTGATTTTATTTAGGGCTCGGTAATCAATGCAGAGTCACCAGGTCCCTTCTTTCTTCTATACAAGCATGATTGGGCTTCGACAAGGTGATGATTTGGGTCGTATGTGCCTCTTTTGGAGCAGTTCTTGGATCTGACGCTTGATCTCCTCATTTTCTAACAGAGAGTGGCGATAGACTGGCCCATTGGGTAGAGGTGCATCGGGGGTCAGATCAATGGAATGCTTGACCTGACAATGCAGAGGTACCCCAATAGGTGAGGAGAAGATGTCTTTGTATTCTTCCACGACCTTATCCACTTGCTTCTACTGCATGGAGAGGTCGGTCGAGAATTCCATGGATGTGGCTACAATTTTTCGCTCACTCTGGGAGCGAATCAGGATGAAGACAAATTTCTTGATCCGATAGATGACCTTCTGGCATTTCTTGGCAGAGATAAAGGAAATGGTACTAGGTGGGACTACCTCGGGTATCCTATACAATTTCCTATCCAAAGTAATAATAACACTGCGAGGCCGAGACTCATATACAACATGACGTTTCCATAAATAAGGTTGGCCAAAAATAATATCACACACTTCAAGGGTAGAAACATTACACAATACCTCATCTTTGAAATGCTTGATGTCGTAGGACATGCGACATTGTTGGCTGACACTAATATTGCTTCCTTGGTGGAGCCATCCGATGGTGTAGGGTTGCAGGTGTGGCATTGTCAGCAAGGCCAACCGCTTGATGACCTCCGCTGAGATGAGGTTATTATGGCTACCACTATCAACAATGAAGTGCAGTGGGGTTCCTTTCACCCACATATGTGAATGAAAGAGGTACTCGCCTTCCTCTGGCTTATCAAGTTCACCGGGATGGATCCTGGTGGTAGCAACGGTGGCACTAGGTTTCACATAAATGATTTGTTTCCCCTTTTATGGTTCTGACTCGTAGTCAGAACCCGCATCTGATTCAGATGCTTTCACCTCAGCCATCAATGATTTCATTGAGCAGCAATCAAAAAAGTTATGCCAGGGGCTCTTATGGAAGTCACACCACTTCCCAATATCTTTCTTCATCTTTCCATTGTCCTTCTTTGTTTGCGTCTTAGATTGGTTGTCCTGAGGTTATTCATCTTTGCTCTACCCTTTGTTCTGCGGGTTAGGGTTTCCATTGCCTTTCCTCTGCTATGATGGGTTCCCAGACCCAAACTATTGTGTCATTTGTTTAATCTTTTGCTCGATTTTGACGACATAACTATAAGCCGCACCCAAGGACGAGATGTACATAAACTCCATTTCTTCTTGGATGTATCTATCCAGACCACCACAGTACTCGAGCACCATATGTCACTCAGAATATTTGATACCCAACTTGGTGCACAAGGTATGGAAGATATTTGTGAACTCTGGCACTGCTTGGTCCCTTTCATGCCGTAGTGTGGTCTATTTTGTATACAAGTCGTCATATCTTCCAACAGGGTAGTATTTTTCCTTAATAGCATCCTTGAAGGACTCCCAAGTGAGTGCAACTGTAAATAATGAGGGCTCCTCTGTTTCCTTTTTCTCACAGAAATTCTCCCACCAATATTTGACATGGGCGACGACTTTGAGGAGCGTAAAAGTAATATTTTCTCTATTCGAAAAGTTATGGACATAAAAATACCCTTCGAGAAGATTCAACCATTTGTCTACAACATCTACGTCTATATGACCTTCAAATATAGGAATATCAAATTTGATATGTACCTTGAAGGGGGCGGCTCCTCCTCTCGAGGAAGATGTGTCGCATGTTGGTAGTTGTCGAAGGATTTGCACAAAATTATCCATCATCTCATTCCTCTATTGCACGAGGGATTCCTCGAGCAACAGTTTGAAAGGATCTCCTGTCTCGTCGTCTTTCTTTTCTCCCGCCATAGAAGGTCGCTTGGACATGCAAGAGCTCTTGTCCTTAAGAGAAACAATCTTGAGACCCAACTCTTTGTACCCTGACCTCGTCGGGGACATGCGCTAAGAACGACAAGGAGAAGACCGCTCTGATACCATTGATCTTGATTTTACGAGCAAAACGAAATGAACACAGATTATTATTATGATTATTATTATTAACATAGAGACATAATGAACAATAACAAAGATACAGTAAAATTGGCTTCTATTCAATAAAAAAAACTGCCAAGATGAGCCAGTTGGAATAGGTGGGTGGCCATTGATATCCACGTGGATCAATTGAATCTTTAGCTTAGATTCCATGTTAATCCTAGGATTCTAATTCCAAATCACATTGGTAGCAAATAAGATGCATTCATTGTCATGTGAGTTCTTCATGGTTGCAATATCCTAATATAAATGAGCGTCATTTGCTAGCCAATCTACTAAAAATGCTAACTATTTTTGTTTATTTTCCAACATATACTATATAGATGAATTTCAATAACCACATGTGTGGCTCTCGACAGTTGTAATATGCTAATATTTTCGTCAATTTATACTAGTAATTCATGTATGTCCTTGACTAATGACGAGTTGTGGCATGATTATAAATACAACACTTAAATCAAGCATGATTGTCTTGATGTTGCAATAGAAAAATAACAACCATATCCCTCCAATGATGTGGCCCCAATAGAAGTGATAGAAGTGAGACCCTGTAGATAACTTCGATAGGAAACTATAGAAATAGCCCCTAGTTCTTGTTTCCTATTTGATTTTTCAATTAATTTTCATTGCAAATAAGTTGACTTACAAAATATGACATTCAACCCATAACTTAGTTTGAGCTACTTCCCATTGCAAATAACTCCATCTTAGAAGGGTAGAGACTTGTAATAGACGTGTTGCTTCATAACTCCAGTTGTTTAAAGATATTATTGATCATTCCTTTGTTTAAAGATCTTATTTTAATCCTAGTTACCATAAGAATTGTAGAATAGACATTATTTATTATCAAATGTTTACAAAATGTAAACATTTTTTACATTCAAATAAATTTTTTAATTTTAATTGAAAACTTCCATAAAACTAAACATTATATATATTTAAGAATGTCATAATAATGGTTAAAATTGAATATTACTTTATTCAAATATTGTTTTTTGATTTTAATTGAAAACTTTCATAAAACTAAACTTTATATACATTTAGGAATGTCAATAATAATTGTTAAAATTGAATATTATTCTATAAAATCTTATGAGACCAAAATAATTATTAAAAAAATAATAATAATAAAAAGACTTTATTTTATAATTTTATAATTTTAATCAAACACACTCTTTATATAACGGTTAAATATCTTATAATTTCCATTAGCCTCAAAATCGTCCATGTTTAATATCTTATTATCTTATAATTTTCATTAGCTTCAGAATCTTAGCTTTGAAGATATAAAGGTATTCTTATAATTCATAACAGTTCAATATTTAAACATATACCAATATAAAAAAAAAAGGCATTAATACTTAACCACCTTTACAATTAAAACATCTATTATATTTATATAACCATAATACTTCACTATAGTTATCAAAATAATAAAATAAACAAACTTTATCTTATTACCGTAACCACCATTTACTAAAAAGTCAAAAGCATGAACTTAAATTTAATTACCCCAAAGGGTCACGGCTATTTTTACGAAAACATTATACTTTAAAACCCTCCTCTCCACTGATACTTTCAATGGAAGTTGATCTTTGTATCGGTTCAAGGGAGCAAGACCCTCATGATGATCACGGTCATTAGAAATTATATGCTGTCTTCTTTGAGATTTTGCTACTTCAATATATGTTCCTAGTATATGATTTATTTATTTATTTTGCATTGTAAAAAAAAAAAAAAAAAATTATAAGAATTTAGAAGAAAATAAATATATATAATATATTATTAAATAAAATATATTTAATATTTATATTTTAAAATTATTTATACAATATAAAGTTAATACAAAAATATATAATTTCAAATACTTACCTATTTTCAAAATACATTTTATTTATAATCATAAAAAATGTCATTGTTTTATTATTATCAAGGAGGACTATTCCAAGAATACGTATAGCTCAGAAGTAACAACAAACATTAAGCATGAGAAGGTACACCTTCACCCAAAAAAAAAAAAAAAAAAAATTAAAGAATATAAATCTTTAAATTTTTAAGTAATAAATGTAAACCAAATATTTATGATAAAAATTTATTAATATTGCAAAAGTAGATAAGTATATCTTATCATTACATACATTTTGAGTTTTCAAATATTTTTTCGAGAATCTATGTTAAGTACTAAATATTTTTAAATCTGAAAATGCGCTCACCACACAAAAGTTCCTAAGAATAATATGGAAAATCTCATTTATTATTACCAAAACCTTTGAGGTAGGACAACACCATACAATGGATTATATAATGGAAGGGATCATCTCTTGTTCACTTACCTCTTCGAGGGGGAAACCTCTCGATGAGCTACATGCTCCAAATACAATACTTCTCTTCACACCTCATTACATTGTTTGAACCATTTTATATAGTGCTACCAACCACTTAAGAACATTCTAGAGCATAAACCTTCTAGAAGTATAACCTTCTAGTAAGTCCTCTTATATTTATTATGTTTATATTAATATAGCTAACTACCATAGTGGATTTTATTTAATAATACAATGGACCTAGTCCACCTTACATTGAATGACCTCCACTATTGTCATTGTGGGCCCTCTAGGGCCCCTACTACCTCTCTAGCTACACTACATTCCAACCCCCTTAGGCAAGCGTTGTCCTCAACGCATGTTATGAGGGTGTATACCCATGTCCCAGGGTCCTATGAATAAGTGTGGACCATAGTGCTGAAGTAGACTAGAGAATCAGGGTCCTGTGTAGAAATAAAAGCCACCATGCTAAAGTATTCCAACCACCATTGTAAACCTAGGTCCCATGTCCAAGTGTTCATGTGAACTCCACGTTGAAGATATTGGAACTTAGTAACCAGCTGGAAATGAGGATACAAAGATATACATTGGTCATGTGGTTCGAAATATGTAGAACTGACCAACAATTCATACACTACTACTAGAGAATAAAACTGAAAAAGAATATGCAGAGAAAGCTCTTGTGTACTCTCGAGGATGGGCTCTCCATGAAGTGGAGTAGCGTCATGAAATAGAAGATGGAAGTGGTTGTCATCCCAGAAATGAAAATTATCCATGTACCAAACAACACAATCAGTCTCAAAATCATACCAAACATCCTCTTCTTGATTATATTCATCCATGATGCTCTCTATAAGATACACCTCTTGCCAGTCAACTTTGAACTTGTGAAATGTTGTTGTGAGGGCTTCGACCTGCCATTGAATTTCCATGAGGATTTGAAATCAAGTATCCATTAGAAACACCACATATCATATACCAAAATAAATCTCTTAAAATGCATTATCCAGTGGCACTGATATGGGAGAAATCTGAGCACCCTGTCAAAAGTTATGAGTTTTGCAGTCCCGACGTCGTCACGAAGACCCTAAAAAAAGAACCAATTTTAAATTGTCTCTATCTTCACTTCCGGATCTTTGATTCAGACAATTTATTTTTTGAAATTGGGTGAAATTGTAAGAGGAACTCATATCTATAATTTTTTTGGGAAAATTGGGCCTCGGGTGCTGCAAAAATCCGCAAATTTGTGTGGTCGTCTGCAGAAAAACCCTGAAAATGAGCAAATTTTAAAATGATGATATCTCCACTTTCTTGACTCCATTTCGGATGATTGTTTTTTTTTTTAAGATCTATTATTGTTTTGGGAAAATTGGGCCTATTATTGCATGGTTTGTAGGAAAGGTCTAGAGAGCTTGAGTCAGGGCTTGAAACCGGCGTAACAGGAGCTTCCCCACCCACTGTCACCTCGATGGGGAGCTCTTTCTATTTAGGAGGGCTAGTCCAAGGGAGACGTCCCTAAGGCAATCTGGTTTAATGAAAGGCTAAAGAGTAATGGACCAAGTCAAAGAAGTTCCCTTTCACAGATTGCTGCCCAAGATGAGATAGTCAAAGAGAACAATCCACTGATGATGCACCTGTTTGCGAGACAAAACAAATACAACTAGAATATGTGCTTGCAGTGGGTTAGTACTTCATAAGCATTAAAGACTATCTTCCGATATATATGAACAATTGATCAAATGCAATTGTTGACGAAGTCAATGATTGCTATACAAAGTCAAATGATTGATATCACTTCTTCAACAAAGCATAGGAGATAATAAGCATTCAATGTTTTGCAATTAAACCTTGTATTATATCATTAATGCAATGAAATTCAGCTCATATACATAATATTGCTGCGTCATATATATATTGCTGCTACAATGATGACGTCAAGCTTAAATTTAGGTCAAAATTTAGACAAAGAGTAGAACGTTTTCATCAATAAGCTTGTAAAATGTAATTAATAACTCAATGCCTATCGAAGGAGGTGAGAGAAGTCACAATGTTGCATGCCAAGCAAGAAGTCTAAAAGGTGTGACGTCACCTCTATACAATTTTTGTTATCTGCAGGTTAGCTACCCAAAGATGGACGTTTTGACAAATTCAACCAGCAAAAGAATGAAACAAATCCACGGCTATGAAGAGTTAACAAGGCCGCACCTTTCTATCCAAGCAAAATTTAAAAAGGGCCAAACGTTATCTGCTTTAGGTTAGTCTTAAAACTAGCTAGGGTTAGACGCTAGGTTAGTAGGGTTGCAATTTTGAAGTAGTTTTGAAATAATTTAAGGCATAACAAGCTCAAGCAAGAGTTTCTAGACTAGTGCCTTGGGTTAATGGAGTCAATGGAGATGTGACTAATGGTTTAGGAAGGGTTCAAACTTAAAGACAAGAGAGCTAGGGTTTGATGGTGTTGCTATAGCAAGGCCACAAACCCTAAACCCTAAGAAGAAAAGGCTTAGGTAGGTGTAGCTAAAGCTAGGCCTAGAGCTTTTACTCCTCTCCTTAAGACTTTCTTGGCAAAACGGCTAGCTTAGAAGCATAAATCTATGGCTGAAAAGTGTTGCTATGGCAAGGCTTTTCAAAACCCTAGAAGTAAACCCTAGGTGTAAAATCAATTAGGCCTAGGACGCCTTCT
>JASDQU010738295.1:13487-36007 GCA_032191745.1 Picea mariana
ACCCTTTTGCTTGAGATTTATCAATTGGCTAAAAAAGGTATTGCTCCTTGTATCCTCATAGTGTGCTATCATTTCTTCCATGAAAATTTTCCAAGTGATGAGTGATTTGAGAGAACAAAGCCATCGATACTATGCAAATTAATTGGGTTCTAAATATAAAGAAGCAATTCGTACCATTTTTGTATGTGGCACATTATGTAGATCAAAGAATTGCTCCATTTGAAGTATCCATGTGATTGGGTCCTTGCTATCAAACTTCCTCATATCGATCTTAGGAACGTGGTTGGTATTCAACCCAAAGTTGGATTTTCTCCATTCTTGATTCACCTTCCTTGTGTCCTCATCATGAATTTCATGGGATGCATTTTCACTTTCAGGTGTCTTGTCTGTTACGAAATTTTTCAATACTTCCATGATCTTCTCTTTTAAACCATCCATCTTTGCCTCCAACTTAACTTCCATCTCTTGTAGTTCATCTTTTGTTACTATCTTCTTTTGTAAATCATTTATGTCCCTACACATTCTTCACCTTTATCAAGATTCCAAGTAGGATTTTCTGGAGGATTATTTGGTGTACAAGTTCGCTTTTTGGGTGGCATGTTGGCCAAGTATCACTTTTGAACCTTGATTTTGAGGTGGTTCTTTGAGACAATCTTTCTTCTATTATATCTCCCAAGTTTCAGCCCTTCTGGGTATGAAACTTTATTTTATGTAGTTATCTAATATTTCTTCTCTACAATGCCACAGGTTTTATCAAACTTGGATGTGCCAAGTGGAATTTACGGTAACTTCCCCACAACTTGTTGATGTTTGGCCTTTCCATGAGATCTAACTTGTATAGCATGTCCTGCACAAAATAATTGATATAAAATTCTGAAACTCATACCAGAAATACTACAGAATATCTAGTATCCAATGAAATTGGTCCCACTCAATTTGGATACTCTAGGAAGAAGTTATTATTGTTTTACCTAGAACACCTTCTTGATACTAGTCAATAGGACTAGTCAGATACCCTATCTTCCACAGGGTGTATATACAAATATAAGATGACCCAAAAGATGAAATATTTACCAAAGATACCTTACTAATTTTTGCAAATCAACTCCAGATTTCACGGTATGAAACGTTACAGAAATTTTTTTATAGTGAAAATTCCGCAATGAATCAGTTCAAGATGATTCCAGAACCCTATCTTTCATAGGCTATATCTTCGAAAGTATAAGGCCTCAGGAGCTCAAATTTTAACCCAACGTACCTTGATCTATATACTAAATATTCTCCAAGCTGATCCTTATGAAACATTGTATAAAAAAAAGTTATAGTGAAAATTCCAAGGTGTATCATATGTAGCAACGAAACCCCAAGACCTTGAGCTTTGATACCATATGTTAGGAACCAAATATCAATATAGCATAGAAAAAACTCAGAATAAGTACTCAACGCCTTGAAAAAGAAAGGAATTCAGATAATAAGCCTCTTCACGGGGGAAACCTCCTTATGCCCACATAAATGTTCAATTCCAAGATGATTCCAATTGAAAATGTCTCCTTGGATATATATAGGAGACTAGGAGGTATAATTACAACTAATGGAATAAATATGACATAAATAAAATAACATTACTAATGTAATATGCCCCAATTAAGGGGTAATGAGACAATATTAGGGCTTAAAAAAGTAGTCGCTTGATGAATATGTTCTTGATGTTATCGACAGGCATTGAAGGATGTGGGAAAAATTCTCCATCATCTCATCCCTCTATCGCGTGAGAGCTTGCTCAAGCAATAGATTGATAGAATTGTCTTCTCTATCCTTTTTATTTTCTTCCACCATTGAGGGTTTCTTGGGTGTGTGAGAGTGATTTTCCTCAAGAGAGACAATCTCGAGACCCAACTTGCTATACTCATACCTCATCAAGGACATGCACTAAAAAATGATCAAGAGCAACCTGCTCTGATACCACTGATCTAGATTATTTTCTGCACGAAATGAGAGCACAGATATAATAAATAAATTCACAAAGATATTGCAGATATTCAATAATATAACATAAATGTATCAGAGATGAAACCATAAACATAGATAAACTGTAATACACAATTTCTACTAATGAAATAAATGTACTGAGACTGTAAAAATACAGAGTGAAAGACTCGCTAGAATGGCGGTAGCTTATCTCTGAGAAGAGATGTGACGGCTACTCGCATTCACAAGAAGATCATTAAAATGAGGCTCTGAAATCCTTTTTACAATAAAAATGAATTCCAAAAACCCTTGACATCCAAAAACCTAACACTAGGAGATGAAGCGCCAAAAGTCATGTGGGCCCCGTTTGGGTAAATTAGTACATCAACTTCCGGGGTCGTAACTTTTGCATACGATCTCTGGTTTAGGCATATGATAGCCCGTTGGAAATGTATCATCGAGGAGATTCATTTTGGGATCTTAATCATTCCTTTGACTATCAATAAGAATCTATATCTCGAAAAACCTTCATTTAGGCCCTCAAAATGGACTCGAAAGTTAAAACTGCTAAAAATACTAAATTTCCAAAATTGCCAGAAAACTGTTTCGAGCCAATTGGAAAAGGTGGGTGGCCACTGATATCCACCTGGATCAATCCTTCCTCCTTAGGAAGAAATGCTTTCCATTGCATTGAGTTCCCAGGGGAGGGGAAAAAAGCGTTTGCTGAATCTGAATCTTGGTGAGTTGCTTGCCTTACTGGCGACATCGTGTTGCTCGGTTTGTGGAAGGCTATCATGAGCATGTGGATGGAAGGGTTGGAACTTTTTATCCAATCTAGATGCATGATATTCTTTCATGCAGAAGGAATCTTTACACTTTGCTACAATCTTTTTTACCTGCTTCTGTTCGATAGAAGGTGCTTGGACCGAGGCTGTAGTGGTTGCAGTATCCTTTTGTTCACGTTTTGAACAGATTGTGAAGAAGATGAATTTTGTAGTATGAGAAACTACCTTGTGACATTTTTTAGGTGGAACAGTAGTCGGAACTACCTCTAGTATTCTGTAGAGATGACCCCCCAAAGAAACAATGACACTACGGGGTTGAGACTCATAAACAACATGGCGCTTCCACATATATGATTGGCCCAAGAGAACATCACAGGAATCCAGTGGGGAAACATCACATAATACCTCATCCTTGAAGGGTTGGATGTCGTATGACAATCGACACTGCTAGCTGACACAAAGATCTCATCCTTGGTGAATCCACTCGATGTTATATGGCTGCGAGTGTGGTGTTGTCGACAATCCCAATTGTTTGATGACCTCTGCTAAGATGAGGTTATTCTGGCTTCCGATATCAACAATAAAATGCAGAAGGGTCCCCTTCACCCACATCTGTGATTGAAAAAGGCACTCCCCCTCTTCAAGATTTGTTGGCTCTTCTGGTTGAATTGTTATAGTCGTGACAATAGAAGTGGAGACTGCGCCAATGAATGTCCTTTACCAATATTTTTAGAATCAGATTCTGAATCAGGGTTCATCTCCTTGTCTTTGATTTCCACCACCAATGACTATTTTGAGCGACATTCACCGCTGTTGTGCCAGGGGCTTTTGTGGAAATCGCACCATTTTCCAGTGTCCTTCTTTGTCTTCCTGTGACCCTTCATTTCCTGTGGCTTGGACTGGTTTTCAGGAGTCTATTTGTTAGGCCCATCTTTGTCTCATAGTATTGGTCCTCATAGTTGCCAACAGGGTAATACTATTCCTTTACTACATCCACAAAAAAATCCCAAGCTAGCTCGGCGCCATATATTCTAGAGTCCTCTATGGAATTTTTCTCCCAGTAAGTTTTCCACCAATGTTTGACATGGGGGAGAGATTTTAGGAGTGCGAAGGTTATATTTTCCTTATCGTAAAAATTAGGAACAAAGAAATAACTTTCTAAAAGATTTATCCATTTGTCTAGGGCATGCGCATCTATCTAACCTTCAAATATGGAAATATCAAAATTGGCATGTACCTTAAAAGGAAAGGTGCCTCCAAAGTGGTAGCTTGATGAATATGTTCCTGATGTTATCAGCAGGTGTTGAAATATGTGGGAAAAATTCTCCATCACTTCGTCCCTCTGTCGCGTGAGAGCTTGCTCAAGCAACAGATTGATAGAATCGCCTTCTCTGTCATTTTTATTTTCTTCTACAATTGAGGGTTTTTTGGGTGTGCAAGAGTGGTTGTCCTCAAGAGAGATAAGATCAAGAACCAAATAATTATGCATGGACCACGTCGGGGACATGAACTAAAAAACGATCAAGAGCAACCTGCTCTGATACCACTAATCTGAATTATTTTCGGTACGAAATGAGAGCAGAGATCAATAAAGAAATGCACAGAGATATCCCAGATATTCAATAATATAACAGAAATGTGTCATAGATGCAACCATAAACACATATGTAAAGTAATACATGATTTCTATTAATGAAATAAATGTACAGAGACTATAAAAATACAGAGTGAAAGACTCACTAGAATGGTGGCAGCTTATCTATGAAAAGAGATGTGATGGCTACTCACATCCACAAGAAGATCATTACAATGAGGCTCTGAAGGCCCTTTTACAATAAACAGGAATTCCAAAAATACTCGACATTCAAAAACCTAACCCTAGGAGATGAAGTGCCAAAAGTCATGCAGGCCCCATTTGGGTAAGTTAGTACATCAACTTCCCGGGGTCGTAACTTTTGCATACAATCTTCGTTTTAGGTGTATGATAGCCCATTGGAAAGGTAAAATCAAGGATATTCATTTTGGGGGTTCAACCATTCTTTCAATTATATATAAGAAGCTCGATTCTGAAAAACCTTGATTTAGGCCCTCAAAATGGCCCTGAAAGTTAAAACTACTAAAAATAGTAAATTGCCAAAATTGCAAGAAAATTGTTTTGAGCCCGTTGGAAAAGGTTGGTGGCCACCGATATACACCTATATTAATCCTCCCTCTTTATAAAGCGATGGTATCCATTGCATTGAGTTCCCAAAGGGGAGGAAAAAGCGTTTGTTGAATCTGAATCTTGGTGAGTTTCTTGCCTTGGTGGAGAGGTCACGTTGCTCGGTTTGTGGAAGGCTATCACGGGCATGTGGTTGGAATGGTGGACCATTTTAACCAGTATGGATACATGAGATTATTTTGTGAAGAAGGATTATTTACACTTTGCTACAATCTTGTCGACCTGCTTCTGTTGGATATAAGGTGCTTGGGTCGAGGTTGTAGTGGCTGCAGTATCCTTTTGTTCACCTTTTGAATAGATTGTGAAGAAGTTAAATTTTGTAGTATGAGATACTACCTTGTGTTTTTGTTTAGGTGGAATAATAGTCAGAACTACCTCTGGTATTATGTAGAGATGAACCCCCAAATAAACAATGACACTGCAGGGTTGAGACTCATAAACAACATGGCACTTCCACATATATGGTTGGCCCAAGAGAACATCACAAACATCCAGTGGGGCAACATAACATAATACCTCATCCTTGAAGGGTTGGATGTTGTATGGCAATTGAAACTGTTGGCTGACATGAAGATCTCATCCTTGGTGAAACCACCCGATGTTGTATGGTTGTGCGTGTGGTGTTGTTGACAATCCCAACTGTTTGACAACCTCTGCTGGGATGAGTTTCTTCTGGCTTCTGCTATCAATAATAAAATGCACCAGGGTCCCCTTCACCCACATTTGTGAATGAAAAAGGTGCTCCCCCTCTTTAGGATCTATTGGATATTCTGGTTGAATTGTTGTGGTCACGACAATAGCAGTGGGGTCTACGTCAATGATCTTTCCTTTACCAATATTTTCAGAATTAGATTTTGAATCAGGGTTCGGCTCCTTCTCTTTGATTTCAGCCACAAATAATTTTTTTGAGCGACATTCATTGGTGTTGTGCCAGGGACTTTTGTGGAAATCACATCATTTTCTGGTGTCCTTATTTGTCTTCCTGTGACCCTTCTTTTCCTGTGGCTTGGACTAGTTTTCGGGAGACTGTTTGCTAGGGCCGTATTTGTCATACTTTGGTTGTTGCGGATTTGCAGACCTGAACTATCATTTGTTCTGGTGCTTAAATTTCTTCTTGATTTTAACAACATATCGATAAGCATCATCGGGTGATGAGATATCCAGAAAATCTATTTCAGTTTGGATGTATCTGTGTAGGGCCCCATGGTATTTCATAACCAAATGTCATTCAGAGTCTTTGATACCCATCTTGGTGCATAAGGTATGGAAAGTATTGGTGAACTCCGTAACTGCTTGGCCCCTCTCTTCCCGCAATTTGGTCCATCTCATGTACTCATCCTCATAGTTTCCAACAAGGTAATATTGTTCCTTTACCGCATCCAAAAAAAAATCCAAAGTGGGATCGATCCCATATATTCTAGACTACTCTGTGGAATTTTTATCCCAGTAAGTTTCCCACCAATGTTTGACATAGGGGAGATATTTAAGGGGTGCGAAGGTGATATTTTCCCTCTTGAAAAAATTATGAATAGAGAATAACCTTCTAACATATTTAACTATTTGTCTAGGGCATCCACATCTATCTGACCTTCAAATACGGGAATATCAAAATTGACTTGTACCTTAAAAGGAGAGGTGCCTCGAAAGTGGTCACTTGATGAATATGTGCTTGATGTTATTGGCAGGTGTTGAAGGATGTGGGAAAAATTCTCCATCATCGCGTCCCTCTGTCGCGTGAGAGCTTGCTCAAGAAACATATTGATAGAATTGTCTGTTCTGTCCTTTTTATTTTCTTCCGCCATTGAGGGTTTCTTGGGTGTGTGAGAGAGGTTTTCCTCAAGAGAGACAATCTTGAGACCCAAATTTATATACTCGGACCTTGTCAAGGACATGCACTAAAAAATGATCAAGAGAAGCCTCCTATGATACCACTGATCCAGATTATTTTCGACACGAAATGAGAGCGCATATATAATAATAAATTCACAAAGATACCACAGATGTTCAATAATATAACAAAAATGCATTAGAGATGAAACCATAAACACAGTTATACTGTAATACATGATTTCTATTAATGAAATAAATGTACAGAGATTGTAAAAATATAGAGTGAAAGACCTCATCCCTGAAGGGATAGATGATGTATGACAATTGACACTGCTGGCTGACACGAAGATCCCATCCTTGCCGAATCCACCTGATGTTGTATGGATGCGGGTGTGGTGTTTTCGAAAATCCCAAGTGTTTGATGACCTCTGCTGAGATGAGGTTCTTATGGGTTCTGCTATCAACAATAAATGTAGCGGGGTCCCCTTCACCCACATCTGTGAATGAAAAATGCACTCCCCCTCTTCACGATTTGTTGGTTCTTCTGATTGAATTGTTGCGGTCACGACAATAGCAGTGGAGACTGCGGCAATGATCTGTCCTTTACCAATATTTTCATAATCAGATTCTGAATCAGGGTTCAACTCCTTGTCTTTGATTTCGGCCACCAATGACTGTTTTGAGCGACGTTCATCATTTTGTTCCAAGGGCCTTTGTGGAAATTGCACCATTTTGCAATGTCCTTCTTTCTCTTCCCGTGACCCTTCTTTTCATATGGCTTGGACTAATTTTTAGGAGGCTTTTTGTTAGGCCCATATTTGTCATACTTCGGTTGTTGCGGATTTGCAGACCCAAACTCCCATTTGTTCTGGTTCTTAAATTTCTGCTCAATTTTAACAGCATATCGATAAGCAGCATCGAGTGATGAGATATCCAGGAAATCCATTTCAGTTTGGATGTATCTTTGTAGAACCCCACGGTATTTTAGAACAAAATGTCATTCAGAGTCTTTGATACCCATATTGGTGCACAAGGTATGGAAGGTATTGGTGAACTCCATAATCGCTTGGCCCCTCTCTTGTCGTAGTGTGGTCCATTTCATGTATTAGTCCTCATAGATGCGAACAGGGTAATACTGTTCCTTTACTGCATCGACAAAAAAATCCCAAGTGGGCTCGGCCCCATATATTCCAAACTCCTCTGTGGAATTTTTCTCCTATTAATTTTACCACCAATTTTTGACATGGGGGAGAGCTTTAAGGAATGCGAAGGTGATCTTTTCCCTGTCATAAAAATTAGGAACAAAGAAATAACCTTCTAACAGTTTTAAACATTTGTCTAGGGCATGTGCATCTATCTGACCTTCAAATATGGGAACACAAATTTACCTTAAAAGGCAAGGTGCCTCCAAAGTGGTATCTTTATGAATATGTTCCTAATGTTATTAGAAGGTGTTGAAATATGTGGGAAAAATTCTCCATCATTTCGTCCCTCTGTCGCGTGAGAGCTTTCTCAAGCAACATATTGATAGAATCGCCTGCTCTGTCGTTGTTATTTTCTTTTGCAATTGAGGGTTTTCTGGGTGTGCAAGAGTGGTTTTATTCAAGAGAGATAATATTGAGACCCAACTTGATATACTCGTACCTCGTCGAGGACATGCACTAAAAAACAATCAAGAGTAGCCTGCTATGATACCACTAATTCAAATTATTTACAGTATGAAATGAGAGTGGAGATATAATAAAGAAATGCATAGAGATATCACAGATATTCAATAATATAATAGAAATGTATCATAAATGCAACCATAAACACATATATAAAGTAATACATGATTTATATTAATGACATAAATGTACAGAGACTGTAAAAATACAGAGTGAAAGACTCACTAGAATGGTGGCAACTTATCTCTGAGAAGAGATGTGACAGCTACTCACATCCACAAAAATATAATTACAATGAGGCTCTAAAGGCATTTTTACAAACATGGATTCCAAAAATCCTCGACATCCAAAAACCTAACCGTAGGAGATGAAGCGCCAAAAGTCATGTGGGCCCCGTTTGGGTAAGTTAGTACATTAACTTCCTAGGGTCGTAACTTTTGCATGTGATCTTTGTTTTAGGCATATGATATCCCATTGGAAAGGTAACATCAAGGAGATTCATTTTGGGGGATCAATCATGTATATGGTAATCATCGAGAAGCTCAATTCTGGAAAACCTTCATTTAGGCCCTCAAAATGGCCCCGGAAGTTAAAACTACTAAAAATAGTAAATTGTCAAAATTGCAAGAAAATTGTTTTGAGCCAGTTGCAAAAGGTTGGTGGCCATTGATATCCAAATCGATCAATCCTCCTTCTTTATAAATCAATGGTATCCATTGCGTTGAGTTCCCATAGGGGAGGAAAAAGCGTTTGCTAAATCTGAATCTTGGTGAGTTGCTTGCCTTGATGGAGACGTCACATTGCTCGATTTGTGGAAGGCTATCATGGGCATGTGGTTGGAAGTGTTGGAACATTTTAAAAAGTATGGATACATGATATTATTTTGTGCAGAAGGATTATTTACACTTTGCTACAATCTTTTCGACCTGCTTCTGTTGGATAGAAGGTGCTTGGGTTGAGGCTGTAGTGGTTGTAGTATCCTTTTGTTCACCATTTGAACAGATTGTGAAGAAGTTGAATTTTGTAGTATGAGATACAACCTTGCATTAATTTTTAGGTGGAATAGTAGTCGGAACTACCTCTGGTATTCTGTACACATGAACCCCCAAAGAAACAATGACACTGCAGGGTCGAGACTTATAAACAACATGGCGCATCCACATATATGGTTGGCCCAAGAGAACATCACAGACATTCAGTGGGGCACCATCACATAATGCCTCATCCTTGAGAGGCTGGATATCATATGACAATCGACACTGCTGGATGACATGAAGATATCATCCTTAGCAAAGACACCCGATGTTGTATGGTTGCGCGTGTGGTGTTGTCGACAATCTCAACTATTTGACGACCTCTACTGAGATGTGTTTCTTCTAGCTTCTGCTATCAACAATAAAATGCACTAGGGTCCCCTTATTCCACATTTGGGAATGAAAAAGGTGCTCCCCCTCTTCAGGATCTATTGGATCTTTTGGTTGAATTTCTGCGACCACGACAATAGCAGTGGGGTCTGCATCAATGATCTGTCCTTTACCAATATTTTCATAATCAGATTTTGAATCAGGGTTCGGCTCCTTGTCTTTGATTTCTTCCACCATTGAATTTTTTGAGTGGAATTCATTGGTGTTGTGCCAGGGACTTTTGTGGAAATCGCACCATTTTCCGATGTCCTTATTTGTCTTCATGTGACCCTTATTTTCCTGTTACTTGGACTAGTTTTTGGGAGACTTGTTGTTAGGGTCGTCTTTGTCATACTTTGGTTGTTGCGGATTTGCAGACCCAAACTGTCGTTTGTTCTGGTGCTTAAATTTATTCTTGATGTTAACAACATATCGATAAGCATCACCGAGTGATGAAATATCCAGAAAATCCATTTCATTTTGGATGTATATGTGTAGGGCCCCATGGTATTTCATAACCAAATGTCATTCGGAGTCTTTGATACCCATATTGGTGCATAAGGTATGGAAGGTATTGGTGAACTCTGGAACTTCTCGGTCCCTCTCTTCCCGCAATGTGGTCCATCTCATGTACTCATCCTCATAGTTGCCAACAAGGTAATATTGTTCCTTTACCGCATCTAGAAAAAAATCCCAAGTGGGCTTGACCCCATATATTCAAGACTCCTCTGTGGTATTTTTCTCCCAGTAAGTTTCCCACCAATGTTTGACATAGGGGAGAGATTTGAGGGGTGCAAAGGTGATATTTTCCCTGTCGAAAAAATTATGAACAGACAAATAACCTTCTAACAAATTTAACCATTTGTCTAGGGCATCCGTATCTATCTGACCTTTTATGAGAATATCAAAATTTACCTATACCATAAAAGGAGAGGTGCCTTCAAAGTAGTCACTTGATGAATATGTGCTTGATGTTATTGGAAGGCATTGAAGGATGTGGGAAAAATTCTCCATCATCTCATCCCTCTGTCGCATGAGAGATTTCTCAAGCAACAGATTGATAGAATCGTTTGCTATGTCCTTTTTATTCTCTTCCTCCATTGAGGGTTTCTTGGGTGTGCAAGAGCAATTTTATTCAAGAGAGACAAGCTCGAGACCCAACTTGCTATACTCGGACCTCATCAAGGACATGCGCTAAAAAATGATCAAGAGAATCCTGCTTTGATACCAATGATCCAGATTATTTTTGGCACAAAATGAGACCATAGATATACTATGATACATGATTTCTATTAATGAAATAAATGACAGAGACTGTAAAAATACAGAGTGAAAGACTCACTAGAATGGTGGTAGCTTATCTCTGAGAAGATATGTGATGGCTACTCGCATTCACAAGAACATCATTAAAATGATGCTCTAAAATCCCTTTTACAATAAACATGAATGATAAAAACCCTTGACATCCAAAAACCTAACCCTAGGAGATGAAGCGCCAAAAGTCATGTGGGCCCCTTTTGGGTAAATTAGTACATCAACTTCGTAGGGTCATAACTTTTGCATACGATCTCTAGTTTAGGCGTATGATAGCCCGTTGGAAAGGTATTATAGAGGAGATTAATTTTGGGGTCTTAATCATGCCTTCGACTATCACTGAGAATCTCGATCCTGAAAATCCTTCATTTAGGCCCTCAAAATGGCCCCGAAAGTTAAAACTGCTAAAAATAGTAAATTGCCAAAATTGCCATAAAACTGTTTTGAGCCAGTTGGAAATGGTGGGTGGCCACTGATATCCGCCTGTATAAATCCTTCCTCCATAGGAATAAATGGTGTCCATTGTGTTGAGTGCCTAGGGGGGAGGAAAAAGCGTTTGCTGAATTTGAATCTTGGTGAGTTGCTTGCCTTACTGGAGACGTCGCGCTGCTCTGTTTGTGGAAGGCTATCACGAGCATGTGGATGGAAGGGTTGGAAATTTTTATCCAATCTGGATACATGATGTTCTTTTGTGAAGAATTAATCTTTACACTTTTCTACAATCTTGACGACCTACTTCTGTTCGATGGAAGGTGCTTGGACCGCGACTATAGTGGTTGCAGTATCCTTTTGTTCACCTTTTAAACAGATTGTGAAGAAGATGAATTTTGTAGTATGAGATACTACCTTGTGAAATTTTTTAGGTGGAACAGTAGTTGGAACTACCTCTGGTATTCTGTAGAGATGACCCCCCAGAGAAACAATGACATTGTTGGGTCGAGACTCATAAACAACATGGTGCTTCCACATATATGGTTGGCCCAAGAGAACATCACAGATATCCAGTGGGGAAACATCACATAATACCTCATCCTTGAAGTGCTGGATGCTATATGACAAAAAACACTGCTGACTGACATGAAGATCTCGTCCTTGGCGAATCCACCCGATGTTGTATGGCTGTGAGTGTGGTGTTTTCAACAATCCCAACTGTTTGATGATCTTTGTTGAGATGAGGTTCTTCTGGCTTCCACCTTCAACAAAAAAATGCAGCGGGGTCCCCTTCACCCACATCTGTGAATGAAAAAGGCACTCCCCCTCTTTAGGATCTGGTGGTTCTTATGGTTGAATTGTTGCAGTCGCGACAATAGCAGTGGAGACTACATCAATGATCTGTCCTTTACCAATATTTTTAGAATTAGGTTCGGAATCACGTTTCGGATCCTTGTCTTTGATTTTGACCACCAATGACTTTTTTGAGCGACATTCATCTCTGTTGTGCTGGGATTTTGTGGAAATCACACCATTTTCCAGTGTCCTTCTTTGTCTTCCTGTCACCCTTCTTTTCCTGTGGCTTGGATTGGTTTCTAGGAGACTGCTTGTTAGGACCATGTTTGTCATACTTCAATTGTTGCGGATTTGCAGATCCGAACTCCCATTTGTTCTAGTGCTTAAATGTCTACTCGATTTTAACAACATATCAATAAGCAACACTCAGTGATGAGATATCTAGAAAATCCATATCAGTTTGTATGTATCTTTGTAGGGCCCCACGATATTTTAGAACCAAATGTCGTTTGGAGTCTTTGATACCCAGCTTGGTGCACAATGTATGGAAGGTATTGGTGAAATCCATAACTTCTTGGCCCCTCTATTGCCACACGGTGGTCCATGTTATGTATTGGTCCTCATAGTTTCCAACAGGGTAATACTGTTCCTTTACCGCATCCACAAATAAATACCAAGTGGGCTCGGCCCCATATATTCCAGACTCCTCTGTCGAAATTTTCTCCTAGTAAGTTTGCCACCAATGTTTGACATGGGGGAGAGATTTAAGGAGTGTGAAGGTGCTCTTTTCCCTGTCGAAAAAAATAGGAATAGAGAAATAACCTTCTAACAGATTTAACCATTTGTCTAGGGCATGCACATCTATCTGACCTTCAAATATGGGAATATCAAAATTGGAATGTACCTTAAAAAGTGGGGTGCCTCCAAAGTGTTCACTTGATGAATATGTTCCTGATGTTATCAGCAGGTGTTGAAAGATGCGAGAAAAATTCTCCATGACTTCATCCCTCTGTCGCGTGAGAGCTTGCTCAAGCAACAGATTGATAGAACTATCTGCTCTGTCATTTTTATTTTCTGCCGCAATTGAGGTTTTCTTGGGTGTGTGAGAGTGGTTGTCCTCAAGAGAGATAAGCTCGATACCCAACTTGCTATACTTTGACCTCGTCGGGGACATGCACTAAAAAATGATCAAGAGTAGCCTGCTCTGATACCACTTATCCGGCTTATTTTCGGTACAAAATGAGAGCAGAGATATAATAAAGAAATGCACAAAGATATCGCAGATATTCAATAATATAAAAAAAATGTATCAGAGATGCAACCATAAATATAGATATAAAGTAATACACGATTTCTATTAATGAAATAAACATACAGAGACTGTAAAAATATAGAGTGAAAGACTCGCTAGAATGGTGGCAGCTTATCTCTGAGAAGAGATGTGACGACTACTCACATCCATAAGAAGATCATTACAATGAGGCTATGAAGGAATTTTTACAATAAAAAAGAATTCTAAAAACCCTCGACATCCAAAAACCTAACCCTAGGAGATGAAGTGCCAAAAGTCACGTGGGTCCCGTTTGGGTAAGTTAGTGCGATCTCCGTTTTAGGTGTATGATAGCCCGTTGGAAAGGTATCGTTGAAGAGATTCATTTTGGGGGTTTAATCATTCCTACATATATCATTGAGAAGCTCGATCCTTAAAAACCTTCATTTAGGCCCTCAAAATGTACCTAGAAGTTAAAATTGCTAAAAATAGTAAATTGCCAAAATTGCCAGAAATTTGTTTTGAGCCAGTTAGAAAAGGTGGGTGGCCACTAATATTCACATGGGTGGCCACCGCCTTAGGAAGAAATGTTCTCCATTGCGTTGAGTTCCCGGGGGAGAGGAAAAATCATTTGTTGAATCTGAATCTTGGTGAGTTGCTTGACTTGCTGGATTCGTCGCACTGCTCAGTTTGTGCAAGGCTATCACAAGAATGTGGCTGGAAGGGTTGGACCTTTTTAACCAGTCTGGATACATGAGATTATTTTGTGTAGAAAGAATATTTACACTTTGCTACAATCTTGTCGACCTGCTTCTGTTGGATAGAAGGTGCTTGGGTCGAGGCTGTAGTGGTTGCAGCAACCTTTTGTTCACGTTTTGAACAGATTGTGAAGAAGCTCAATTTTGTAGTATGAGATACTACCTTGTGACACTTTTTAGCTAGAAAAGTAGTCAGAACTACCTCTGGTATTCTGTAGAGATGACCCCCTAGAGAAACAGTGACACTGCAGGGTCGAGACATATATGGTTGGCCCAAGATAACATCACAAAAATCCAGTGGAGAAAAATTGCATAATACCTCATCCTTGAAGGGTTGGATGATGTATGACAATCGACATTGTTGGTTGACACATGGATATCATCCTTGGTAAAGCCACCTGATGTTTTATGGCAGTGGGTGTGTTGTTGTCGACAATCCCAACTGTGTGACGACCTCTTCTGAGATGAGGTTCTTCTGGCTCCCGCTATCAACAATAAAATGCAGTGGGGTCCCCTTCACCAATATTTGAGAATGAAAAAGGTGCTCCCCCTCTTCAAGATCTATTGGTTCTTCTAGTTGAATTGTTGTGGTCATGACAATAGTAGTGGGGTATGTGTCAATGACCTATCATTTACCAATATTTTCATAATCAAATTCTGAATCAGGGTTCAGCTCCTTGTCCTTGATTTCAGACACCAATGACTATTTTGAGCAACATTCATCGGTGTTGTGCCAGGGGATTTTCTAGAAATTGCACCATTTTCTGGTGTCCTTCTTTGTCTTCCCATGACCCTTCTTTTCCTGTGGCATGGATGAGCTTTCAGAAGACTTTTTTTTAGAGTCATATTTGTTACTTTGGTTGTTGTGGATTTGCAGACCCGAACTCCCATTTGTTCTGGTGCTTAAATTTCTGCTCTATTTTAATAACATATCGATAAACAACACCAAGTGATGAGATATCCAGAAAATCCATTTCAATTTGGATGTATCTGTGTAGGGCCCCACGGTATTTAAGAACCAAATGTCATTCACAGTCTTTGATACCTAGCTTGGTGCACAAGGTATGGAAGGTATTGGTGAACTCCGGAACTGCTTGGCCCCTCTCTTGCCACATCCATAAAAAAATCCCAAGTGGGTTCAACCCCATATATTCCAAGTGGGATCGGCCCCATATGATCCACATTGAAGAACCGAAAAGATTAAATGCCAATAATGCAAAATGTATATATTTTTATTTTCAATATAAAAGAATTAAAATGCAAGGACTTAATAATAACTTGATATAAAGACCCTACTATATGCAAATAGAGACAAACCAAGTAGAATATCTAGAAGAAAACACCCAGCCCAAGATGCAAGGACAACCAATGAAAATGATGATGAGAAAGAAAAACCGCCTGAAAATTCATCCAAAGGAAGTTTTCCTATCACTCTGCAAGAACTTAACAGTAATGACAGAGACCTAAGAAGACTAAAAAACCATCAAAGCTTACCCAACAAACATCAAACTCAACAATCAAGAAAAATATGGTGATGTATGCGACTGTTCAAGATAAAACCATGTATGTACGCACCCTATAAAATGACAACTCACGTATGTACGCGTCTGTCAAGGGAAAACCTGTTTATATGTATTAAAACATTGTCAGGTGAAGGATAAGGCCAAGACTGGTTTTCAGGAGACTGCTTGTTAGATTTGTCTTTGTCATACTTTGGTTGTTACGGATTTGCAGACCCGAACTCCCATTTGTTTTGGTGCTTAAATTTCCGCTCGATTTTAACAACATATCGATAAGCAGCACCGAGTGATGAGATATCCAAAAAATACATTTCGATTTGGATGTATCTGTGTAGGGACCCACGGTATTTTAGAACCAAATTTCATTCAGAGTCTTTGATACCCAGCTTGGTGCACAAGGTATGAAAGGTATTGGTGAACTCCAGAACTGCTTGACCCCTCTCTTGCCTCAATGTGGTCCATCTCATGTACTGGTCCTCATAGTGGCCACTAGGGTAATATTGTTCCTTTATCACATCCACAAAAAAATCCAAAGTGGGCTCGGCCCCATATATTCTAAGTGGTCTCAGCCCTATATGTGTTATATCTTTCAAGTATGGATCAAAACCCTTGAGGGTGAAATCTAAAGGATATTTCCCAAATCAAGCAGCATGCCTCCTCCCATTTCCAAAATCAGTACACCACCTCTGGAAATGATGAGGATCACCTTTCTGAAGCCTTTCTCCAGCATATTCCTAGAAATATTATTGAGGATGACAACACCCACCTTGACAAACCCATCGAGGAAGAAGAAATCCTTAGAGCTTTGAACCAATTCCAAGATGACAAATCTCAGGGTCCTGATGGCTTCACCTTACATTTCTATAAAAAAATGTTGGCATATCATCAATAAAGACTTCATAAGAATGGTATGTCTCTCACAGAAGGCTAAGAATTTGGGTGGAGAAACTAACTCCTCTTTCCTGACTCTCCTCCCAAAAGAACCTGGAGCCTCCTCCCTTAATCGCTTCAGACCCATATCCCTCTACAACATTTCCTATAAAATCTTGTCCAAAATAATTGAAAATAGACTCAACCCCCTCCTCATCCTGTTAATCCTTCCAAACCAAGGAGGCTCTGTAGCTGGTCACTAGATTTGGGACAACTTCATTCTTGTCCAAGAGGAAATCCATGCTAGTAGCTCTCGGGGGGACTCTGGCATGGCTATAAAACTAGACATGGCCAACCCTTTTGACAGAGTGGAACATAACATCCTCTTCAAGGTTTTGAGAAAATTTAGTTTCAATCAGAGCTTCATGGATTGGATCTACTCCTGTATTGCCTCTCCTTGGATAGCACCTCCAATAAATGGAAGACTGGGTCCTTTCTTCAAGGAATCTAGGGGTCTAAGACATGGATGCCCCCTTTCCCCCTTCCTCTATGTGATCATGGCTGAATCACGAAACAAAAATCTTGAATGGGAAAGCGCAAATGGCAACATTCCTAGAATAAAAATCGCTCAAGGAGTAAAAAGGTTGAACCAATCTCAATTTGCAGACAACACAATCCTCCTTAGTGGAGCTTCCAAAACAATGTCCATAAGAATCCTCCATGTCCTGGATACCTACCTTATAGTTTCACGAGGTCTCATAAACAAAGAAAAATGACAAATTTATACCTAGAATGTCTCAACAATTATCAGAGTGGGAATAGTTCAAATCATGGGGTTTTCCATTGCCCAAGACTAAAAATCCTTCAAATACTTGGGCCTTTCTCTTTGCATTCAAGCGCTCCCTGGAGAGTTTTGGCACCATTTCATCCAAAATATCAAGGAAAAGATGGAAAAATGGGGGTCACGATGGCTCAATCCAGCAAGTAGGGTGGTGTTGATCAAATCTATTCTCTCGGCCATCCCCCTGTATCAATTCTCTACCCTTCTAAATCCAAAGGGAATCCTTAAATAAATGGTCCAGCTCATGCATAAACTTCTGTGACAAGGGTAAAAATCCAACCACAAAAAATTCCAATTGGTAAATTGGGAAAGAGTCACTCTTCCCACAAAAAGTAGGGGTCTGGGAATCAGGGACCCCAAAATCACCAATTCTGCAATGGGATCCAATCTCCTTTGGAGGATAGTTTCAGGTGGCAATGACTAGTGGAAACAAGCTCTCATCAACAAGTATAGACTGGGTAAAAGGAAAAGGAGTATGGACATTCCACGAAACCATCAAATAGGTTCTCAAATATGGAAATTAATAAAGGGAGCTACCCCCTTCTTCAAAGAATACCTTTCCTGGATCCCAGGAAATAGGAAAATAATTAGAATTTGGCAAGACCAAATCTTCGAGGTGAATTTCAACCCTCACAAAGGAAATATCATGGAGCTAAAATGTTGGATGATAGGCGCAATAAAGTGCACCCTGTTCAACATCTCATCCTGGAATGACAATGTCAGTTGGAGAGATTAGAACTTGGGGGATCTCCCGCAACATCTAATAGCAAAGGCTCATCGTCTAACCATGCTTCTAAAAGAGGCAACCCCCATTCAAAAAACCTTTTCAGATAATAGGGGTTTGGGGGACAAAGAATACTCAGCCAAATATGGTTATAATAAGATCCTTGATCTCACAAGAGACCACCAAACCTCAGAAAAATGGAATAATGTCTAGAATCGAGACTCCCTCCCCAAAATCAACTTCTTCACATGGACTCTAGTGCACGATAAAATATTAACAGGGGAAAACCTCATGAAAAGAGACTTTCATGGCCCCTTCATCTGCCCTCTTTGCCAAAACAGTCAAAAGCACATCAACCATTTATTTTGGGATTGCTCTTTTGCGAGAAAGATTTGGATCCTAGCCTTTTGGGATCTGGCTAGAAATATAAGATGGCCCTCTTCTCCCCATCCCAGCCTGGGAAACTGGGACAAGTACTATCAGGGATCCTTCAAGGATAGGATAGCCCTGAAGCGCATTTGGCAGGTGATACCAAAGTTTATCTACTGGCAGATCTAGTTAACGAGAAACAAAAAAGTCTTTCAAGGGAAGGCCTCCCTTCCCCAAACAACAACTACTAAAGCGAAGATACTGCTCTCAAATTCCATAAATTCAAAACCCCTAAAAATAGAGGAACCAACCAATTAGACCACCTAGGAAAAGGACTATATGAAAAACTTCAATCTGAGGACTTCCAATCACATCAATGCAACAAATAGATCAATTTGGTAGCTTCACAACACTCTCAACATAAAACTATGGATCCAAAAGAAAAAAGTACATACCCGTTGTTTTGACGGAGCCTCAAAGGGAAACCCAAGGGAGGTAGGCGCAGGGGGTAGGGGGTGTACTCTTTGATCCCGAAGGAAAAAAATCCTCAAGCTACCATTGGAATCTCGGGATGAAAACTAACAACAAAGCTGAGGCTTACGCCCTCTTAAAAGGAGTGCAACTATCCCAAACCAAGGGAATCCGAGAGATTGTAGTTCTAGGAGACTCCAAAACCATAATGAGAATGATGATACAGAGAAAAAACCCTGGAGACCCAAGACTAAATAAAATCATGGACAGAACCAGACTAGTCTCCCGAGATATCAAAACCACCTTCTACCACATTCTAAGGGAAAAAAAAAGTGAGTTCGACAAGATGTCCAATGCATCAATAGGGGTAAAGCTAGGCACCCTAAGTATAGACGGGGTCTCAACCCTAGTGCCCCTTTACTAATGATCGTCTTGGATCAGAAGATGGTTGGCACAAGAAGGGGAAACCGTTTGGGTCTAAACAAAACTCCTAGTCACATGGGTAGGAAGGATTATCGCCAAGCCCAAAATAAGAAGGAAGGGGGCTTATTCGCACAACTAATATTGGGCCCACCGGGTGAATGGGTAAGCAAAACCAACAACATAAGGTGGATGCTTGCATTCATCCACATGGATCAAGGAAAATGCAGGCCCACCAGGTGGCATGCTCCACATGAATATCTCTCTGCCTAAGACAACTAGGTGGCCATCATAACAAAAAGTGTGAAATCCCTAGTTCACGTGGGAAATCCAGACTCTCTCCCTCATTTGTGTGTGATAGTGGTACACGACTTTCAACTCCCACAATGAAGAAACTCCTTCGTCGTCACCCTCACCTCTACCCTCCCTTCCATGGTGTCGAATGGAACAGTTTTCAGGAATCCTCCCATTAACTCGCAGGTAAGTATGCCTTTTCCTTCTTCAGAAATCATGACGTCATCCTTGTCCAGTGTATGGCTCATGTGGGATTTCTCATATGCTTGTTTGTCTTCTCTGGTCCTGATGTTATCTATCTTATCCTCCTCGCACCCCACTCTCAAGTATATTCTTTAGAATGACCTATCCCTACTACACTAACTAGGCATGATCTAATAGGCATGGGCTAACTTCCCTAGACTTGCTAGGAATGATCATGAGCTAACCTTCCTTCACCTCGGTACGCTAGAATTTTGTTAAGAGTAACCTGGGTCTCTCTTTGCTCTGAGTCCTGCCTCCTGGCCTTTGAGACTCCCTTCTCCCCCATCCTCAGAGCCTGGTTTGGCCTTGTGCTTCTTCACGCCCCCCTAAATTCTCACCCTAGTAATTCTTAGAACTACTTTGTTCCTTTGTTCTCTCTGTCGCTCTCTGAGTTCCTGTTCTTTAGCCAATCTTCCATTCCTCTTCAAGTTGTCCCTTCGTGTTGATAGGCCAACCTATCCTTCTGCTCCAATTTCCTTCTCTGCTCCATGCAGAACCCTCAAGAGATGGTCAGGTCTGGCCACTCCTTAGGAAACAATGAAATGCAACAAGCAACTGTAGCTCGTGAGGACTCAAGAAGCTAGCCAGAGGATGACTGGGAAGTAGATTGTGGTGGTTGTAGCAGTTTAAGAGTACAAATGGGTGCAATGAACGCCAATCGTTCCTTCAAGCTGGAGACCTTATCCCATCACCGATTTCTAATAGGAAAACTTCAAGATGAAAGTGACACCCAATGCAGCCAAACTGAAACCAATCGCTTGAACATCGAGATGTTGTAGCAAAGATTGGATCAGCTAGATGACTCGCAAGCTCCCCCAAACAACTAGGAAGACTAATAGGGTTACTCAAGAAATGTCCAGTCGAACTCGTTCAACCAATTTCCAGACCTGAACGAACCCCTCCGAGAATTCAGGGCGAACATGCAGCAAACAAAAGTGGAAAAGAGTAATTAAGCTCAAATCTTTGTATGTTTTGCTTAATAGTATCTATGAGTGGCTCCTTCTGCCAAATATATCCAAGAAATTCAACATACATAAATTTTAAAAATCATGGGGGATGCTACTTACTATATCCCTTCTTTTTTAATCAACTTTCCTTGAGAGGGAACCCGACATGGTCTGTGAGGACCTTTTTTTTTTAACACCAATGGATTTATCCACACAGTTAATATAATTTCTCTAGTTTTTGTTAAAAAAAAAAAAGTCGTGGTTCTTCTCAATTTGTGGTTGATTTTGAGCTTGTTGTTAAAACAAATATGTCATTTTAGGGATATGGTTGGAAAAATTTGCAAACTTCACCTCCCCCCAAAAAGGAGGGTATGAGTAACACCTATTTTCAATTTAGGGGTTGATTTTGGTGTTTATGCAAAAATATGGGTTTTTAGGGCTAGAGTTGTCATTTTAAAGTCATAGTTCTCATCAAGTCAATAATTGTATTAAAAACATAATTTTCTTCATCAAGATAAGTAGCTCCATGCTTAACAAGAATGACCATTTGCATGAATCATTAACATTCTTCAATGAATTAGAAGTCAAAGGAATAAAACCCAACTCAAGCACCATGTTTAGTGGTTTGCTTATGCAAGTTGATTTATTGTCTCTAAAATAAAATATGAATATGTTCATTTATATAATAAGAATTGCAACCTTATGAAACCTTGACATTTTGTAGTAAAATGTAATCCCAAGGTGTAAAACCCAACTCAATTTTCTTGTGTTTGTCATTCATAAGCTCTATAAAAAACTAAGTGGATCCATAGCATGCAATAAGAATGGCCACCACTAGGAAGGCTTTTCATTCTTCAACAAAATCCAATTCAAGAACATAAAACCCAACTCAACAAAAATATTTTTAATATGTATTTTGGTCTCTTTATTGACAATAGCGGATCAAAATGGTATGTGATTTTTGGTGCTTTTTTATTGCAACTTTCTTCATTGTTGTACAACAATCTTCTTCTGTTTTGTTTAACTCTAAGATCATTGAAGATGAAACAAGAAATATGTGCATTGTGTAGTGGCATGCAGTCTGTGTCCACATCTCCTCAATAGATTATGAGGGAGGGTGCCATTGTCAATGTTGAGCAACAAAGGTGACAGAAAATTACAAATTATGTGAGATTAGAGGAATTTAAATAACTACAATATAGGTGGCCACCCACCTTTTCCGACTGGCTCAAAACAATTTTCTAGTAATTTTGACAATTTACTATTTTTAGCATTTTTTAACTTCCGGGGCCATTTTGAGGGCCCAAATGAAGGTTTTTCGAGATCAAAGTTCTCAATGATAGCCAAAGGCATGATTGAGACCCAAAAATGAATCTCC